>PISX010038677.1:0-10016 GCA_004024625.1 Mellivora capensis
CAGATAACATTGGAAGGGAGACATGAAGGATGTATAGTAATTTGAGCAAAAAAGTGGAAGGAAAGATCTTCTGTGCAAAGAGAGTAGTGTAATACAGAGGCACAGATATGAGAAAGGTTTGGCATGTTCAAGAAACAATGATAAGTGCCATTTTCTTAGAGCTTAAAGCACACTGGGATAAAGAAGGGGGGAAGACTTGAGATGAAGAAGGTTACCATTTTCACTGCCAGACATGAAAAGCACAGCCTTCCCCCAGAATGTCCCCCTCCTTTTATCTTGGAACAGAACAGTAATATGGGAACAGGTAACCCTTTGTACAATTGGCAGGAATTGAATAAATGTAGGCTTTTGATTAGCAAAGAAAATAGGATTGAGTTTTCTAAAAAAGCGTAAAAAGGACAAATGAGAGTAAAACCCCAGCATAGTCTCAGAGCAATAAGTAATCAATGGTCATTCCCAAAGTAGAGATGCTACAGATAAGAAGGAAGGAAGCCTCCATTAGAGTGCCATTGAGTACTGGGTATGGTTTTCTTTATTTCTTCATCTTCCTTCATCAACCTGGGTGAAACCACAGAGGACAACTGGATGGAATTAGGTAGACACTAATGTGGTTGATAACAGAAATAGGCAACAGAATGATTATGATAGGGAGATGTGCTGGCCTGAGAGTGAGAAAGTAAAGTTTAAAGGCATAAATCCAAATTTCTGCAATTCTACAATTACTGGGAAAGAGATGTTCTGTGTTTTAAACAAGCCCCTAAAAGAAGGGAACAGTATTAGAAGACTGTTAAGAAAGTAAATGTGGTCTTACCAAGAAGATGCTGGTAAAGAACAGTGATGCTGGATGGAGGTGTCACCTCCATCAGTGCATTTCCCTTTGTTCTGGAGGCCATATTTTTAGAGATAATTACAGAAAAGAGAATGGCCAGGGAAGGTAACCAGGGTTGTGAACAGTCTGGGAAGAATATTGTAGGCAAAAGAGACAACGGAACTGAAGCTGATCAATCCTCCCATTGAATAAAAGAGACAAGATAGTCAAAAGCAAGAATTGTCTAGAGGGAAGGCAACAACCACTAACTGGAAGTCCAAGGAGTAGATTTAGTTCTATGAAGAAATTTAGTTCTATGATCTTTCTTATGACTTTCATTGACAATAGGGAAATAAACACCTTTGGAATAAATACCTCCAAGATAATGAGTTCTCTGTGTATTGGGAATGTTCAAGCTGTGAGGGGTGCCAACTTGTCAGTAATGCTGTGATTTGTAGGCATTTTGACTAATGACCTTCAGTGTCAATAGAAGATGTCTGAGAATGTAAAATATGACACTCTTGATAGCCTTAAGATGTATGTGAACCAGATGGCCTCAGCTGGATGCATTTAGGAGCCCTGATGCCAGCAAGCCCTGGGCATGCGGTAGGGCTGTGTGCGAGCTTTCATTGGAGATCTGACTGGTGGGAAATGACCTAGTTGCTAAATTGAGATGAAATAACAATTATAGCCATTAGGAAATGAATGCCTGCTAGTGCCCAATCCTCAGCTGGGTACTTTATACACACTATCTGACGTAGTCATCACAACAGACTTGGGTGGTGGAGTTTATTATCTATCCCTTCTTTTAACAATGAACAAAGAAAGGATTGACTAGATTGAGTCCAGCTGCCACATTTGCCAGCTGTGTCACTTTGGATATTTACGTGTCTCCATGCCTCCGTTCCCCCATCGAAAAATGTGGATAGTAAGAGTGGCTGCCACATAGATGAGGGTTAAATGTGTTTAGTACATAGTAGATGCTTAATACAAGTTTGCTATCATACTTTAATTTTTACTATGGCTCCAAAGCTCATGCTGTTTTCCCTGAGATGCAATGGGTTGGGGGAATGTCACAGCTAAAGAAATATGAAAAAATATTAGAATCTTCATTCTTTACAGGGGGAAAATATATGTATATATAATATTATATTATATTTTATATATATAACATAAAAATATATAATTCCACTTGGGGGTTTGGGAGAGAGCCAGGTAGCAGTTGATGATTACATGAGTAGTCTTGTATATTTATGTATAAGAACGGTGTATAGTATTGGGGCTATATATCCTTCTTCAGGTAAACAACCTCTCAACACCAATCCAAAATGCTACTTCCTTTGTAAAATTTTTCTAATCCTCAAACTGGGATGGGATTATGTTTTCCTTTAACTGCCCACCCCTGCACATATCCAAAGAACCTGAAGCTCAGTTTTGGCCTGGCCTTTAGCATCTCCTCTGTGGTATTTCTTGGAATACCTCAGTTTTGGTATGCAGGTACTCCAGTCTTTATTTGAATTGGGCCGCATTATTAGGTTTTCATTTTTATCCCCCCTTTTTTTACTGACCCCTTTAGACAATACTGAAAGGCATCCACAGAACATTTACTTTCTGTAGACCATAGAGTTGTTTTTTTTCTTAAGCAGATAGGCTAATTCCTAAAATTTTAAGTTTGTGTACTTCTTTAAAAACAAACATTACTTTAATGAAAACAGATCCAGATCCTGAATCTGGTATCTGCATACCAGTGATTATGAATCAGTGGGGGAGGAAAGAAACTTTGTTTTACTCTGGCCCCAAAGGGCTTTCTCGCAAAAAGACTAAACGCTCCCTTTAACTGACTCAGTTGCACGGATGTGTCATGCGTATGCCCCCCTTCCTCACCCAGGCATGCTGGTGCATTGATGTTCGAATGTGCACATGCTTTGCAATACCTTCCACCTCTCCATCTTCACTGTCACTTCGTTTAAATTCTTATACCTGAGTTATTGTACTAGCTTCCTCATTGAGGTGCCTGCCACCATTCTGGCTCAGGTAAGTCCCCACCCTCCGTGATCGTGAACGTTCTATGCACAGAGCTGACCATGTTCATGGACCTAGAATGCCACAGGAGTTTCAAGCAGTGAAGCTGGCCTCAGGGTCCTTATGAGATTCTCCCCTACCCCCAACAGATTTCTAGCAGCAGTCTTTCCCTGTCCTTTCCCTTCTGCCAGACCCCTTGGATTTTATGCTTCAGAAATATAGGTAGTTTTTTGTTGTGTATTCACTCTTTGATAACCCCTTAAATGTTATTGTAGTTATTAGGGATGTGGGCTCTACATCCAAATTTTATTTCCTTCAACTTTCACAACTGTAAGATGGGGATTATGTTAGCGCCTAAGTCATAGGATTGTTATGAGGATTGAGTTAATATGTGTAAAGTAGTACATCAGTGTACCTCTGTGCTCTGTCCTGCTTTGGGAATGTGTGTCATCATGCCTTTATTCCTGTTCCTGCTGTTCTCCCTATTTTTTAAAAGATTTTATTTATTAATTTGACAGAGCATACACATGACTGGGGGGAGGAGGGGCGGAGAGAAGGGGAGAAGCAGGCTTTCAGCTGAGCAGGGAGCCCAATGCAGGACTTGATCCCAGGACCCTGAGATCATGGCCTGAGCCAAAGGCAGATGCTTAACCAATTGAGCCACTCAAGCACCCCTGCTGTTCCCACTATCTTAAGAGTTCTTCTTCTCTACTTGAAGAATTTCTATCTGTTTCTTTAGAACCCTCCTCTAAGACATCAGTCTCTTAGTAAAGCCTTTCCACATTACCCTTTACATGCTCAGAAAGATCTGATACTCCATCTACTTCTGAACCTTGAAAATAAATTTATATGGAACACACTGTAATGCAAATATTTTTATATGTATCAGTGTCCTCTACCGGATCATCAACTCATGAAGTCATTATTGACTTATCATTGGTTCCTCAGAAGCTAGCTCAGTGTCAAGCACATCGTTTTTAATAAATGATCATTGGACAATTTTTTTTTTTTTGACTGAACGGCAAAGCATTTTATGACAGAATGTGGCGGTGGTAGTGTTGAATTTCAAGATTTCGTTTGGGCCTTGGTCCAGAGCATGGTGTTCTAGTGTGATTCTGATAGGTATAGATACATATCTGCATATGTGTAGTTTTATTAGTGTATGCCTGATTAAATACAATCATTACTGCCAGTTTGCATTTATTTAACTACTTCTGGTAGTTTATAAGAAATTAATCTTCTGACTTCCCATGTAAAAATGCAAGCCGGTAGTTGTGGTGATTCCGTGCCAAAGATCTGTTGCTGTTCACCTGGAAGACTGACACGTCCTCTGGTTCAAGCTGTGCTTTAATAAACGGGAGCTCAAACACTTTGTGATGGGAAGTACAGCCGAGGACTCTTTCAAGTGCACAAGCGGATCATGCTGAATGCTTTTCTAGGTCATGTTCATTCCATAAAAACAGTCAATTCCCAGCCATCCCAGAAGAGGAAATGCTGAAGGTCCCTCACTGCACTGTGGGGAGAGGAGGAAACCAAGGGCTGCGAGCGGGAGGGGCCCCACTGCCTGGCCTTTCCTTGGCTAGTAACTGGTGGGCATGGAGCCCAGTCTCACAGGTCCCCACACAGCAGCTTTCAGGCTAAATTTGTGCCGCTGCTTCAATGCAAAAGTTTTTTTGTTTTGTTTTGTTTTTTTCCCCCTTTCCTTTTGCAGCCACCACATAGTTCCAGGGACCAGAGCAACATGACACAGAAGCAGAGAAAACACACTAAGTTCTTGCCAGTTGCTAAGCAGAGAAAATGCTTTTGGATGTTTGAAGTATGCTTCCCATGTTGATTTCCTAATCATGACTTGTTTTCAAAGCCAAACACAATAGCATCCTGAACACTCATCAGCATTTGGTCAGCTTTGCTGCCAAGCTAATTAACATATTTTTATTTAGAGGAATGAGAATAAAGGGGATGCTTTTGGTAAAGAAGTACCATCGTGGGAAATTTGATTTTTCTCTTCTGGTTAAGGATTGTTATTTCTAATTTTTGGACATTATGTTGTAAATATTAGTTCCACTGCCCATGTTTGCTTTAATTTGAACACACATGGTTTTCAGATTATGCTGACCATTGATACTGACACATTTGTGATGGATATTACCAAGTTTTCTTTTTTTAAAAGATATTATTTATTTATTTGAGAGAGAGACAGTGAGTGAGAGCATGAGAGTGGAGAAGGTTAGAGGGAGAAGTAGACTCCCCATGGAGCTGAGAGCCTGATGCTGGACTCGATCCCGGGACTCTGGGATCATGACCTGAGCCAAAGGCAGTTGCTTAACCAACTGAGCCATCCAGGCACCACCCCCAAGTTATCTTTTTAAAAACCTGATGAGTTATTGAGAAGGTACCACTTTGGATCTAAATGCCAAGATCAGAGCAGCTGACAAGTCAGTCTGCTTGTGCACTGACAAAACTTATTTTTCCTTCTTTTCAGGGATGGGAAAACAACTTTTTAGTCTGGAACAGCAGGCCTCTCACTGCTAAGCCATGAAGCCTGAGAATCCCGAAACCAGAGGCAGAGAATCCTGGGGAGGGGGCTAAGTATAGGGGGCTGTAGGGGAATCGTGAAGGAATCTCTCTTCCCTGGCATGACCAAACATTTGGAAGGGAGAGGAGCAGCTAGGCCATTGGAGGCAATTTGAGTGCAATGTCTGGACAGGGCATTTGGGCTTGGCTAAGGTCCACAGTTTATCTGGGGTGTGGAGCTGCTCCAACCCCTCATACAACCAGTGCTTCCCACCAGAAATATCCAGAATGATGTCTCTTTAATTCTGTTATCAGGACCATGAGGTTTCTAGCAGGGAACAGCTCTGCTGGAGGCTTTCAGGAAGCTTGATGAATAAGAAGACTCATGTAGTGGTGGAAAGATCTCAGGCAGCTGTCACTTGGGAGATGGAAGTTCAAGGTTAATTTCACTTGGTTGGCAAACGTGTATTGAGAAAAAGTTCATTTTCATAATGCTTCTTTTGGCTGGAGACAGGAGAATTGCAGGAAAGATTAACATTTTTCTAGGCTCTCTTTTGGGCTAACCAGGTTATACTAATGAAAATATTCTAGTGTGCAACACACAGTATTAAGTGCACCATGTGTGTAAATTCTTTTAATTCTCACAGTAATCCCATGAGGTAGGTGCTCTTATTCTCCCTTTTTTAGGGTTGGGACATTGAGGCACAGAGAGATTAAGTGATTGCCCGGAATCACCCAGCTGATAAGTGGCACAGCTGGGATATGAACCACGTCTTAGAGTTGAAATTCTGCTCTTTGTCAGGACACTGTACTGCCTGAGCATGCAGGGAGCATGTGGATACAACAGTTGGATTGGTCTCTGAATTCTCTGTAACACTTCATGGAGCACTGATTTATCTCACTGGGTTTAACCCATTGATTTCCATTTATATTACTTCTCTCCTTCTGTAACGTTCGAAAGGCAGGGGTTTGACTTTGCATCCCTGGCACCAGCTTGCGTTCCTGGCACCTTAGGAAATTCTGGAACACGGTGCCAGCAATCTGGGGTCCAAGAAGAACAGCAAGGCTGGGAAATTCAAGTGACCCTGTGGCCTTTCCAGCTCTGGTCAGGGGAATAGAGATAATGTGTCAGAGTTTAGAAGTCACTGAAACCGAAGTTAAAGATGAATAGAATCACTCATTTCTGATGTGTTTATGTTTGCTCTCCTTTTATTATCAATATCTTCATCTTTCCAGAACTATGTAAAGCTGGTCACCATTCCCTGGAAGGTAAGCTAACGAGACCATTAGCTAGCAATGCTAAATAGATCAATTCAGAGCCACTATTGACATCATAAAGCCCGATTCTTTTTCTCTGTCCTGGCTGAGCACCTTTAAGATATTTATTATTTCTTTCCAACCTGCTGTACTTCTGCAGGGATTCCGAGGTTCTCTCTGGGGCAAGCTGTGTGCATTGGGAGTAAAGATTCAGTTACTGAATATGTCCAGAATGGAGTCGCAGACTGACAGTTCCTCTCCAGGTATATTTCAAGTTCATCTCCTGCCTTGTTCCCCCAGGTCCCCCATCTCGTGCACTGGACTGACTGTTCCCACATAGATCCGATAGCTGCTGCCCTTGGGTCTGGCCTGAGATCGTTGCCTTTTCGAGATACCCGGTACCCCATTTCCTCCTCTTTTTGCAAACCCTTCTCGGTCTGTGATGTTCAAACTCCACCTTTTCTAAGCATCTGTCCAGGATCTCCCCACCTGCATTTGACTTCTTCCTTCCTACTCTGATCATCCTTCTTTCTAGGCTGTTCTTACTAAGACAAGCCTCATATTAGGTATTTGAATGTGTCTTTTTCATTGGGAATTTTGGAGGACCAGAAATTGTGTGTGTGTGTGAGTGTGTGTGCGTGTGTGTGTACATGTGGCTACTCCCATGTACATAAATATACCCAATGTCTTTGCTGTCCCATAAGGCAGAATAGCAGGTACTCAAAGATACTTTTTCCATTTGAATGACCACCCTCTGTCTTCCTGTTCACCTTTTGCCTCCACACATCATGGATGCCTCATTCTGATACCACAGAAAATATTTGAACACTTCTGCCTTCTAGTCATACAGTTTTGGGATTGTCTCTCTTCCCATTCTTTTAATTTCTAAAATGCTACAGAGTCCACAGCCACCTAGCATCTGCCTGGCCTCAGTTCTAGCCAGCCCTCCTCCACTTCCCCCGCAGTGGGACGAGGACTGGAATCAGAGCAGTAGGACTGATGATGATAGAGGTTTGGTGAAAGTCAATGCACTCCATAGCAGACATTCTCCTGGCAACCCTTGTGTCATTACTCCAAGAATGTTGCTTCCAAGGAGGAAACTGAAGCTCACGGAGATGATGGAGTGCAGCTGGGATTCAAAGCCAGATTTTGCTACCAAATCCCATGTTCTTTCGCCTACCACTCCCTAACTCTCCTAAGCCCTGAATGTGCGTGACACGGTGCACTCATCACCCTAGTGACTCTTCACTCAGAGAGAAATTGGTAGCCCCATTATCCACAGAGAGCGAGCTCCACCAATGTCCCACCAGTGATAGTGGGAGAGCCCATGATTTAAGCACAGATGTTCCCCACTCTTCTCTTTCCATTGAACCACACCACCTCCTGCCTCCCCAAAATATATATAGAGACTTTGCATGTCTTCTTTGTTTCCCAGGGTTGTTGCCTGCCACTCGTTATTTTTGTTTTCTAGGCCCCCACCTTATTTGTGGAGTCTTGGGCCCGAGTTAGGGGTCTCTTACTTGATTAGTTTATCCTTTTGTTGGAAACTCAGAAGCTTCCAGAGGTAAAGCAGGCAACGCATACATAACAAGCAGGTGGTGATAACTGGTCAGGTGGAGGGAGCCTGTGCCCCATCCAAAGGGGCAGCGATACTCACGTCCAGTCAACTGTTGCTAAAGACTGTGACCCCAATGTTCCAGGAGCTCCTGCTTTTTCAGTATAAGCTGGAATTCTGGATTTTTATCTGAGTTTTCCAAATTTTTAAAATGCAGAACAAGCAAACCAATCATGTGCATGGACCAGATTTCCAGACTGCTGTTTTGTGGCCTCTGCCTGGGGACCTTACTGCCCGCCACTACTTTGCTGTTTTGTGTGATTTCCCTACCCTGTAGAGATCTGGGCTTGTGACCTTGTTTGGGGGAAAGGAGAAGGAAATTAGTACATGAGATACAGATATGGAAAAAGAAATTCAAAAAGTGTTAATATTTGATTTAAAAGATTCATGCTAAAATAAGTGGGGCACATCTAAATTTATATTTAAATACACGTGGCATCCTAATTTAGCGACTACAAAGAATATTAGATTTCCTCAAAATAGAGTTTTCCTCAAATTAGTTATCCCTCTACCTATATTTTGCCTAAGAATGATCTTTAAATGTATTTTTAAAACATCTAAATCTTAGATATTTGAATAACTAAAAAATTTCAGATCTAATTAAAAACTGCTAAAGAATAATACTAATATTTTATTTTCTATACATGTAGTTTGATAAGCATTTAAACTGTTTAGCCAAATTAGCATAGAACTTACACATATATTAGCAACATTTTAATAATGTTGCTCTATATTTCCTGCAAAACTATTGATGATTTTGTTATTTTTAAGTAGAAAGCTGTGACTTCATTATAAAAATTTAAAGTTGTCTCGCTATTAAGTAAAACTAGCTTTATATGTCAACCTTTAATTACTTAATGTGGTATTGCTAAACTCAGTCACCTTCAGAAGACTCAAAATTATTGTCCCTCAGCCTGTGGAATGCACTTAAAGCAGGCATTTAAAATCACTTGTGTGAGGATATACTTGAAGAAATACCACATTTGTAAACAATGATCTTCCGATTTTTAAAAAATGTAACTCACTTAATCCAAAATGCAGACATGTTTACAAAATGAATATTTTCTGTCAGATGAATCAGCAATTTCTGGATTTTAATGCTTCCTAAGCTGCTCATTTTTAGAAATGTGAGGCCCTGTCTTGGATCTTTCTAGAGTCCTAGACGTGGCTGGGGAGGGCTGGTGCTCTCTGTGCCATGGAACAGTGGTTCTCAAGCCTGTCTGTACATTAGAATCACCTAGGGAGCTTTAAAGATATATCTAGATCCACTTCAATAGATCTGACTTGCTTGGTTTGGTGTAGGGCTTGGGCATTGTTTTCTTTAGTTTTGAAACTTTCCCCAGGTGGCTGTAAAGTGTAGCTAGGTATAAGAATGGTCCCGGGAGTTTGAGGAGAATGCCAGCCATAACTGATACAACGCACTGAGTTTCAGCCTGGGTCCACCTCACTCAAAGTCCCCAACAGCCTACCAGATTGTGCTACCGGGACTGTGGCCCATGTTCCCTTGGCCTAAGGCTGAAAGCCTCCGAGGTTATAGCTCTATACACCTAATCCAGTGGGGCAGAGGGGGTTTAATCTCGCCCCACTCGTGTGTGCCTGTGTGTTTTCCTTAATAATAAGTACATTTGTGGATTCACTGGGGTCTGTACTTGATGTCCAAGTTATTTTTAATTTCCCCAACAACTCTATAAAGTAGTGAAAATTATTATAACTTTACAAGGAGAAAACAAAAGAGCAGGGAGAGGGAAGAAAGTAATATGCCCAGGGTCATACAACTAGGAAGTGTTGGGATTTAAATCC
>PISX010038678.1:0-10014 GCA_004024625.1 Mellivora capensis
AAACAAGATGGGATTGGGAGGGAGACAAACCATAAGTGACTCTTAATCTCACAAAACAAACTGAGGGTTGCTGGGGGGAGGGGGTTGGGAAAGGGGGGTGGGGTAATGGACATTGGGGAGGGTATGTGCTATGGTTAGTGCTGTGAAGTGTGTAAACCTGGCGATTAACAGACATGTACCCCTGGGGATAAAAATATGTCTATAAAAAATAAAAATTAAAAAAAAATAAAATAAAATAAAAAGGAAAAAAAATAATATGATCACAGCAAAAAGTAAAGTAACATCTTTAGCATTGGTCAATGGCAACGTTAGAGGATAGTGATATACTTTTTAATAACATACATAACAGAGAGGGACTAAAATTTGGGGATTACTAGGTAATGGGGTTGTGATCAAGATTGTTCACTGAGTGACTGCTATCAATACTAACATTTAGTCACTTTTTGGAAAACGTATTATATATTAGATGCTATGATAAGTGTGTTACATCTATTATTAGTGCATTTGCTTTTTATAAGATCCTAAAATGAGTTTCCTCATTTTAGAAGTGATGAGATCACAGCTCATAAGATGAGGAGCTAAAGGGCCCTAAAAGACAGTCTAGTAATTAATTATATATAAATTAGAGAGTAAAGTATCAACACAGCTAGAAATCATAATATCAAGTAAAATTTTCTCTCAGTCTACTGTGTTTCCCCACAACTGGGTTTTCTTACAATGTCAATGTCAGACTATTGACCATGAAAACTTTTTTCCCCCAGTTATATCATTTTGATAATTCTTCTGGAAAAAATGCAAACTGCATAAAGGATGTGCAAATTTGTTAAGACACTAAAGTAGAATTGGAATACATGAATCCTCATTCTCAGGGGATTGTCTTGTCATTTGACTGCATACATTCATGATCCAATTTTATAAACTTGGCCACTTCCAATTAAAATATTCCAGTTTGCTAATCACCCTCCAGGTATGACTGCCCAGGAGATGGGAGAACCTCTGTTGGTAACTGTTTCAGCCTTATCTTGCTCCATCTACATTTTATTATAAACAAAATAACTTATGTGTGATGATTACAATGATTCCAACCATTATTTTCATAACAGCTTTTCTTTCACTAAATGTGAGGAATTTCATCACTTTATCAAAATTACATGTCACTGGCACAGAGCTAATCTCACTTTGTAATCTCGCTTGCCATAGAGTTTGCAGGTTTGAGGTACTCTGAATGTAGATTGTGCAATCAAATAAACTAATTTGCATATTTAAATGCAATTTATGTCTATTTTAATTTTCATGTTAATAATATTGTATTTCCTTATGGCTGATGTACCACAGGCAGTATAGAAATTACTGGATTTTATAATATTTAACAAAGAATAGCTCTTTTTGGATGATATCATCTCTTTTCAATACAATAAGGGACTAAATTTGTAGAAAGCTTTTATTTTGGAAATTTGTAGAAGTTTTAAATAGATGTTTTATACTGATTATAAGCATCTTAATGTTTGAATGGAACTTAAGAGAGTCCTATTCCCTTTTGGATACAAAACATGATATATTCCCCTCATTTTTTAATAGAATTGCCAAGCGTATAACAGGTCAAATGAGTTGTCTAAAATCATACAAGAAGTGTTAGTCACAGAAGGGAGATAAGCATGCAGTTTTTCTGTTTTCTTGTATACTTATTTGTTACTTTTTAAAAATCTGATATAGTGTCCTAGTAACCCACACTAGTATAATTATTTAAGATTAAATGTTAAGGAGGGGACAACTCGGATTATTTACATATCATTCTTACTTAGGAGTATAGAGTACATATACCTAAATAATTTTGAAGATGAATTGCTGGACACTGGGTGATAAATATGAAAGAATATCAAGTTTTCAGATACTGAACATTTGAAAGCATCATTTTTCTGTGCCACATAAAACCAGTGGCTCCCCACATATATCAAAATGTCATTCTAGGAACATAAAAGATCTTTATTTTAAGATTTTATTTATTTATTTGACAGACACAGATCACAAGTAGGCAGAAAGGCAGTCAGAGAGAGAGAGGAAGGGAAGCAGGCTCCCTGCTGAGCAAAGAGCCTGATGCGGGGCTCAATCCCAGGACCTTGAGATCATGAACTGAGCCGAAGGCAGAGGCTTTATCCCACTGAGCCACCCAGGTGCCCTGGAACAGAAATTATCTTAACCATAACTTATACTTCCATGTGTCCCTAAAACACATATAATTTTATGTGTTTTTTTTAAAACATATAAAGTTTTTGTAGAATACTCATTAATAAAGTCTATTTGAAATTCACTATGCCTGGCATTTTCAGAGACATTTGGTCCCTATAACATCCTTTTCATTATGTAAAACACCTATTACTACTTTTCCATTTCATTATTTTGTTTTACATTTTCAATTTTAATGATTTAAAAAAGCTGAGGGTAATATAGTTTTGAAGTGATAGATTTAGAATATCTCCCAGGTGCTAATTCAAGCTATGGTTGTAATTCACCATATTCTTATACTAATACTCTTGTTATACAATGTTCTGTTTGAAAGTTGGCTTTCCTTGACTGATTTTGCTACCTGTGGCTGTAACAGAGGGGAATTAACTTGCTGTCAAAAGCAGTGAAACTGGAACTTCATATCAGTGAGTTAAAAAATATTGTTTTCTAAATAGTGAGTGACTTGACTTCAGGCGACATGGTTTGCATGGATAATTGGGAAATTCTGGCTGTGTTAATTTAAAAAAGAAAGAGAAAGAATAAATTTTAAAAATAAATAAATAAATAACATAAACAGTGATAAAGAAACAGTATTGTTAAATAAAGAATTGATTACTATTTTAAATTCATAATCTTGGTAAAGAAACTGATGGTTTTAAATGATACTTGAATGCCTGCACAGAGTTCTGATGTATTCGTGGTGACTGAAACAGCATAGGTATTTGATATAATTTTAGAAGGCCACTATTTTTCAAGGGTGTAATTTTCCTATATTTTATAAAGGTAAAAACAATTTTGCTTTCAAGTAAGAATTTTGAAATTTCATTCATATGTAATACCACTGTCCAATATCAGTAGTTCCTCTAATTCTTTTTTTAAAATTTTTTAATTTCATTTCTTTTCAGCGTAATAGAATTCATAGTTTTACAACACCCAGTGCTCCATGCAATGCGTGCCCTCCATAATACCCACCACCTGGCTCCCCCAACCTCCCACCTCCTGCCCCTTCAAAACCCTCAGGTGGTTTTCCCTCTAATTCTTTTTAAACTTTACTTTAGTTTTTTTTTTAAGAGATCATGTGGAGGCTCAAACAGTATTTGTCTAAAAAAATAAATCATTGGGGCGCCTGTGTGGCTCAGTGGGTTAAAGCCTCTGCCTTCGGCTTGGGTCATGATCTCGGGGTCCTGGGATCGAGACCCGCGTCGGGCTCTCTGCTCAGTGGGGAGCCTGCTTCCTCCTCTCGCTCTCTCTGCCTGCCTCTCTGCCTACTTGTAATCTCTGTCTGTCAAATAAATAAATAAAATCTTTAAAAAAAATAAAATAAACCATTACCATTTATATACCAGCTCACATTTTCTTTTTATGGCAATATCAATAAAGTATTGGTATTTTGTATTTTCAGGAAACTTTTATTCTAAATTAAATATTTTATTCTAAATTAAAGGAAATGGAGATTGTTACTATAATCTTACTCAATTTCCTAGAATCCACTCTTTCTCCAAATATAAACTAAATGTCTAGAAATGTAAATGTTCTTATTTGTACTTGCTTGTTTTCAAAAAGTAAAAAATGTATTGTGTGTCATTTGTTGAAAGCCACTGAGTGCTCAAGATGAATGAGTATTCTGTTGTTTTAGGGGGGCATGTTCTATCTATATCTATGAGGTCCATCTGGTCCAATCTTTATTGACATTCTGCTTGGATGATCTGTCTATTACTGAGATTGGCATGTTAAGATCCCCTACTACTAATGTATTCATATCAATATGACTCTTTATCTTGATTAACAGTTGTCTTATGTAGTTGGCTGCTCCCAAAATGGGGGCATAAATATTTACAATTGTTAGATCTTCTTGGTGGATAGACCCTTTAAGAATGACATAGTGTGGGGCGCCTGTGTGGCTTGGTGGGTTGGGCCTCTGCCTTCAGCTCAGGTCATGATCTCAGGGTCCTGGGATGGAGCCCTCCATTGGGCTATCTGCTCAGTGGGGAGCCTGCTTCCCCCCTCTCTCTCTGCCTGCCTCTCTGCCTACTTGTTATTTCTCTCTGTCAAATAAATAAATAAATAAAATCTTTTTAAAAAATGACATAGTGTCCTTCTTTATCTCTGACTACAGTCTTTAGTTTAAAATCTAATTTATCTGATATGAGAATCACTACCCCAGCTTTCTTTTGAGGCCCATTGGCATGAAAGATGCTTCTCCATCCCTTAACTTTCAGTCTGGATGTATCCTTAGGTTCCAAATGGGTCTCCTGTACACAACATATGAACAGGTCCTATCATTTTATCCAATCTGCAACTCTGTGCCATTTTATGGCAGCATTTAGGCCATTCACATTGAGAGTGGTTATTGAAAGATACATTTTTATTGACATCGTGTTGCCTGTGAAGTCCTTATTTCTATAGATTGTCTCTGTAAATTTCTGTTCCATGTCACTCTTAGGTTCTTTCTTTCATAGAACCCCTATTAACATTTCTTGTAGTGCCAGACAGGTGGCCACATACTCTTTGAAACCTTGCTGGGCTTGGAAGCTCTTTATCTCTCCATCCATTCTGAATGTCAACCTTGCTGGATCAAGTATTCTTGGCTGCATGTTCTTCTCATTTAGTGCTCTGAGCATGTCTTGCCAGCTCCTTCTGGCTTGCCAGGTTTCTGTGGACAGGTCTGACATGATTCTGATGGACCTTACTCTGTATGTAAGGAATCTCTTCCCTCTAGCTGCTCTCAAAATCTCTTGTCTAAAGTTATGATTCATCAATCTTGCTCTCAAGTGCCTTGAGGTCTTTCTAGATTCATTCATTTTGGGGGGTGATCTTTCTACCTCTGGGACATGAATGCTGGTTCCATTCCCCAGGTTGGGAAATTTTTTTATGGAGAATTTGTTTAACTTTATCTTCTACTCTTCTTTTTTTTCTCCTCCCCCTCAGGGATCCCAATAATTCTGACACTGGAACATTGCATGGTGCCATTTATTTCCCTAATTCTGTTTTCATGGCTTCTAAGCAGTTTGTTCCAGGCCTCCTCCTGATCCTTTTTCTCTATCACTTTTTCCTTTAGATCACTAATTCTATCTTCTGCCTTGGTTACCCTAGCTGTTAGAGTATTTAGATTGGATTGGATCTCATTGGTAGCACTTTTAACTTCTTCCTGGGCAGCTTTCACTTCTGTCCTAATCAATTGCATGTTGTCACTAATGGTTGTCTCCAACCTAGAGACTGCCTGGATAATTGTTACCCTGAATTCCCTTTCCAACATACTATTTATGTCCATATCCAGTAGCTCTGATGAAGAGGGCACAGTCTCTGAATTTTTTCTCTGTTGGGTGTTCCTCTTCCTAGTCATTTTGGTGAGATGTGGTTGAAGGGATGTGTAGCTGAATATATCAACTACAATCCAGGCAAGGTACACCCTGGAATGCTTCTGAGCAATTGGAAGTCACCACAAAAAAGACAGAAAAAAGAAAAAAAAGAGAGATAGAGAGAGGCAGGAAAAAAAGAGAAGATCCAGCCAGAATGGGCCCCAAAGGTAAAAACGGACAAACGAAAAGACTGACAAAAAGACCACATACTCTGTCACAAATCGAGGCTCAACCAATACCAAAAGACTGAGATTATTCCCTGCATATTCTCAGACCTCAAAGCTTTGAAACTAGAACTCAACCACAAGAAAAATTTTGGATGGAATTCAAACACTTGGAAGTTAAACACCACCCTGCTGAAGAAAGTTTGGATTAACCAGAATTTCAAAGAAGAACTTAAACAATTCATGGAACCAATGAGAATGAAGGTTCTTCTGTCCAAAACCTATGGGATATGGCAAAGGCAGTCCTAAGGTGGAAATACATAGCCATCCAAGCCTCTCTCAAAAATAAATAAATAAATAAATAAATAATTTTTTTAAGAAGAAAGGAAAAGAAAAAGAAAAACCAGAATACACCAGTTCTCTTTACACCTTAAAGAACTGGAGAATCAACAACAAATTAAGCCAACCCCACATACAAGAAGGGAAATAATCAGGAATAGAGCAGAAATCAATGAGATAGAAACTAGCAATACAGTAGAACACATCAAAGAAACTAGAAGCTGTTTTTTGAAAGAATCATTGCCAAACTAATCCAAAAGAAAAGAGGACCCAAATTAATAAAATTATGAATGAAAGGATGACATCATGACTAACACCAAGGAAATAGAAACAATTATCAGAAATTATCATCAACAATAATATGCCAATAAGTTAAGCAACCTAGAAGAAATGGATTCATTTCTGGAAACCTATAAATATCCAAAACTGAATCAGGAAGAAATTGACAACCTGGATAGACCAATATCTAGTAATGAGATTGAAGGTGTGATCAAAAACATCCTAAAAAACAAGATCCCAGACCTGACGGATTCCCTGGAGAATTTTACCAAACATTCAAAGAAGAAAGACCTATTCTCCTGAAGCTCTTTTAAAAGATAGAAACAGAAGGAAAGCTTCCAGACTCTTTTTATGAAGCCAGCATTACCCTAACCCCCAAACCAGGCAAAGACCCCACCAAAAAGGATGAATATGGATGCCAAGGTTCTCAACAAGATCCTAGCTAATAGTATCCAATAGTACACTAAAAAGATTATCCACCATGACCAGGTGGGATTTATCCATGGGATGAAAGGGTGGTTCAATATTCACAAATCAATCAATGTGATAGAACAAATCAATAAGATAAGAGAGAAGAACCACATGGTCCTCTCAATTGATGCAGAAAAAGCATTTGACAAGATAGAGCATCGGTTCCTGATTAACAATATAAAGTATAGGGAATAGAGAGAACATTCTTCAATTTCATAAACTCTATCTATGAAAAACCCACAGCAAATATCATTCTCAATGGGGAAAAGCTGACAGCCTTCCCTTTGAGATCAGGAACACGACAAGGAACACGATCAGGAACACGACACTCTCACCACTGTTGTTCAACATAGTACTAGAAGTCCTAGCAACAGCAATGAGACAACAAAAAGAAATAAAAGGTATTCAAATGGGCCAAGAAGAAGTCAAACTCTCTCTCTTCACAGATGACATGACACTCTCTATGGAAAACCCAAAAGATTCCACACCCAATCTACGAAAACTCATAAAACAATTCAGTAAGGTGGCAGGATACAAAATCAATGTACAGAAACCAGTGGCTTTCTTATACGCTAACAATGAAAATACAGAAAGGAAAATTAGAGAATCGATTCCATTTACTATAGCACCAAGAACCATAAGATACCTGGGAATAAACCAAACCAAAGAGATAAAGGATCTGTACTCAAAGAACTACAGAACACTCATGAAGGAAATTGAAGAAGACACAAAAAAGATGGAAGAGCATTCCATGCTCTTGGATTGGAAGAATAAACATTGTTAAAATGTCTATACTGCCTATAGCCATCTATACTTTCAGTGCCATCCTGATCAAAACTCCACCAGCATTTTTCAAAGGGCTGGAACAAACAATCCTAAAATTTTTAGGGAACCATAAGGGACCCTGAATTGCTAAGGAAATGTTGAAAAAGAAAAAGAAAACTGGGGGCATCATGTGGCCTAATCTCAAGCTTTAATACAAAGCTGTGATCATCAAGACAGCATGGTACTGGCAAAAAACAGACACATAGACCAGTCGAAAAGAGTAGAGAGTCCATATATGGACCCTCAACTCTATGGTCAAATATTCTTTGACAAAGCAGGGGAAAATATACAGTGGAAAAAAGACAGTCTCCTCAATAAATGGTGCTGGGAAAATTGGACAGCTATATGTAGAAGAATGAAACTCGACCATTCTCTTACACCATACACATAGAGAAAATTGAAATTCATGAAAGAACTCAACGTGAAGCAGGAATCTATCAAAATCCTAGAAGAGAACACAGGCAGTAACCTCTTTCACATGGGCCACAGCAACTTCTTTCAAGATAAAGTCTGCAAAGGCAAAGGAAAGAAAAGCGAAAATGAACTTTTGGGACTTTATCGATAAAGATCAAAAGCTTCTGCACAGCAAAGGAAACAGCCAACAAAACAAAGAGGCAACCCACAGAATAGGAGAAGATATTTGCAAATGACACTGTAGACAAAGGGCTGATATCCAAGATCTATAAAGAATTACTCACACTCAACACACAGGAAACAGATAATCATGCCAAAAAAATGGGCAGAAGACATGAACAGAAACTTCTCCAAAGAAGACATACAAATGGCTAACAGACACATGAAAAAATGTTCATCATCATTGACCATCAGGGAGATTCAAATCAAAACCACACTGAAGTACAACGTTGCACCAGTTAGAATGGCCAAAATTAACAAGACAATAAACAACAAGTGTTGGAGAGGATGTGGAGAAAGAGGAACCCTCTTACATGGTTGGTGGGAATGCAAGCTGGTGCAGCCACTTTGGAATACAGTGAGGAGATTCCTTAAGAAATTAAAAATAGAGCTTCCCTATGATCCTGCCATTGTACTACTGTATTTATTCCAAAGATAGAGATGTAGTGAAAAGAGGGGCCATCTATACCCTTCTTTTATATCAATTGCATAGCAGCAATGGCCAAAGTCACCAAATAGTGGAAAGAACCAAGATTCCCTTCAATGGATGAATGGATAAAGAAGATATGGCCTGGGACGCCTGGGTGGCTCAGTTGGTTAAGCGGCTGCCTTCGGCTCAGGTCATGATCCCAGCGTCCTGGGATCGAGTCCCACATCGGGCTCCTTGCTTGGCAGGGAGCCTGCTTCTCCCTCTGGCTCTGCCTGCCACTCTGTCTGCCTGTGCTCGCTCTCTCTTGCTCTCTCTCTGACAAATAAATAAATAAAATCTTTAAAAAAAAAAAAAAAAAGAAGATATGGCCTGGTGGTGGGTTTTAGGGAGGGCACGTATTGCGTGGAGCACTGGGTGTGGTGCAAAAACAATAAATACTGTTATGCTGAAAAGAAATAAAAATAAATAAATTAATTAAAAAAAGATATGGTTCATATATACAATGGGGTATTATGCCTCCGTCAGAATGGATGAATACCCGACTTTTGTTTCAACTTGGACGGGACTGGAAAAGATTATGCTGAGTGAAATATGTCAAGCAGAGAGAGTCAAGTATCATATGGTTTCACTTACTTGTGAAGCATAAGGAATAATATGGAGGACATTGAGAGATGGAGAGGAGAAGTTAGTTGGGAAAAATCAGAGGGGGAGATGAAACATGAGAGACTGTGGACTCTGAGAAACAAACTGAGGGTTGGGTTTTTTGGGGGTGGGGGTGGGATGAGCCTGGTGGTGGGTATTGTGCAGGGCATGAATTGCATGGAGCACTGGGTGTGGTGTATAAACAATGAATTTTAGAACACTGAAAAAAATAAAAATAAATTTTTAAAAAGCCACTGAATGAGAGAGCCTGGTCTTTTCATTCACACAAGGTTGGTTTTCAAAACTTTGGACACTGGATAAAGTATTATCCATCATTCCTCTACTTTGCCAATTCTGTCCCCAGCAGCAGAGGTGGCCATTACAATGAGAGGCTGCCATTATCTGTTAGTGACATACCTTTCTGTTTTTTTTATATATAATTTTTTTTTATATTTTATAAACATATAAGGTATTTTTATCCCCAGGGGTACATGTCTGTGAATCGCCAGGTTTACACACTTCACAGCACTAACCATAGCACATACCCTCCCCAATGTCCATTAACCCACCCCCCTTTCCCAACCCCCCTCCCCCCAGCAACCCTCAGTTTGTTTTGTGAGATTAAGAGTCACTTATGGTTTGTCTCCCT
>PISX010038679.1:0-10014 GCA_004024625.1 Mellivora capensis
ACCCCCCGCCCCTTCAAAACCCTCAGGTTGTTTTTCAGAGTCTATAGTCTCTCATGGTTCATCTCCCCCCCAGTTTCCCTCAACTCCCTTCTCCTCTCCATCTCCCCATGTCCTCCGTGTTATTTGTTATGTTCCACAAATAAGTGAAACCATATGATAATTGACTCTCTCTGCTTGACTTATTTCACTCAGCATAATCCCAGGCATCTTTTAAAGTAACCACACAGAGGTGAGCCTGTGAAACATTAAGGACCTCAGCCCCATCCACCTCCTTTGTGATTAGGTTTTTGCTGTCCTGTTCTCTATCTCCTGCTCCCTGGGGTCTATGGTGGTGGCCAGACCTAACCTGGGTCATTGTGCCTCCCTGGCTTCTGCACTCTGTATACCATAAAATCTGGGACTCCACTTCCACTGTGGGGTGTAGAGAAACCACACCTCCAGTCAGAATGGCCATGTGGGTCTCATGTCCCCAGAGTGGGAGCTCAGATGCCGAGGAGGTCGCTTGTTTACCTACTGTATGTAACTGGACACAGACTGCATGTTCATAATTCAATACAGAAGCTGGGGGTCCCTAACATAATTGTCCACAAGGGTGAGTTTGGGAAACAGCCCATGTCCCCAGCAAGGCCTTAGAGCTGAGAATGCCTCACTCACCCCCTCACCCAGATCACTCAGCTTCTCTGAGGAGGAGCTACTGCTTGTTGGTGGTCTGCATCATCGCTTGAGCTGATGACAGGTGTTGTCAGAAGTCCAAGCCTAAATTTTCAACGATGTAAAATGTCAGACTCTCGGCACAGACCAACCAACAGGCACCAGTCTGGGGAGTCCCAAGTGTGTGTATTTCCTATTTGTCTCTAAACAATACTAAGCTGGATGTTGGGAATGGTTGAGATGAACTATAATTACATGGGGGCAGGCCTGAGTTGAAAATAGGGGTGCTAACTTGGAAATTAAGGCCCTGCCTCTTTCCCCAGGTAGGAACCTGGTGCAAAGACTATTTGGTTCTAGGATCCAAAGACGGTGCCCCTAAGTTTTTGCCATTTGAGAGACCAGCTGCTCAACACGTTGTGGGGCAGCAGGGAGTCAGGTATATAATTTAGAGCAGCAGCCCTAGGCCGTGACATGGCAACTCTACCATGGGCATCGTGCCAGCCTGTGCAGAGACATTGGCCAAGGCAGGCATCCAGTGTGGGTGCAGCCCTTGTTACTATCCCCAATCACCCCCAGACTCTCATGGGTTGAGTGGGACACCCGAGTGCTAAAGGCCACCATACATTAGTTGTGGAAGAGGCAACTTCCGTCCCAGGTGTTCCCTGTCACCATGTATCAACATGTCCAAGGACCAGCATGAGGGATACAAAGGGGTAGGTAACCACACCATCGTGGAAATGAAAGGTTTCCAGGAATCATTTGTCCTCGTGGACGGAAACAAGGGCACTGATATGCTCTTGTGAGTATTTTGAAATGCTTTTGAGCTGTTGCTTAAGCACCTGTCATGTACCTACTGCCTGAGGTGGACAGACCCGAAAATTCAACATTCTCTGAAAACAATGAAGTATTAAAGGTCTGTTTTTAGGGACTTCCTGGTGGCCCCTCCACTCTTGTCGCTGCTCCCAAAGTCCATGCCAAGAACACCAAGAAAACAGGGCAAGAGATGCAGGCCAAATGAAAAAGGAAGTACTCTGAGGAAGAGCCAACTCAAGACCTCAGTCCCACTGAGGTAAGAAGGAAGAGGGTCTCGTTGCTGGGACATGGATTTTTGTGGCAGGAACATCCAGTCCCAGTGGATGGGGACAAGCACAGGTGAGGCACACTTCCTCTTAGGTAAAATTGGGATGGAGAATTGGGAGTGTCCTTTTGCCCAGCATCACCATCCCAGGAACCTTGGACCATTTCCAACCCTGAGGAGACACCTCTGTTGCCAGAATCTGAGGAGTTCTTCACGAAGCACAGCCCTAATCATAAGCCTATGCCTTTATAATTCAAAGTAATACCGGATTCAGGACAGCAGGTATTAGACATCATGGATGCCATAGTCAGATGTAACAAGGAGAATTTTCCTGAAACACATTTTTTTTTTTTTTTGCCACAAAAGCTAAATGGCCCCACGGTCTCTACAAAAGGGAACAGACTGGAGGGTCCCAAGTGCGTAAGGGGCATCTGGGCCTCTTATCAGCCCCAGCCAATTGGTGGCACTTGATTCCAGCTCCTTTCCAGTGGAGATGGGGTACCCACACCTCTTTGTATGGGCAGTTCTGAGATCAGGGTTCCCTAATCAATTCATCTCAGGACTGCTGGGACACAAGTCTGCACTTTGTTCAGATTCCTGAGGCTCATCAAGAGACTGCTGACCTTACCAATCAGGTGGGTGCCATCACCTCTCTAACACCACAGCCCCAGCCGAGCATGGAGAGGTAATGGAAATCCAACCCTGACAATCGGTGGGAGGTGCGCTCCTCCCAAGGCCCCTGTCTCAGGACCTGACACTTCAGGAGCCTGTCACTTGTCCAAGGACATCCACCTATATACATCTCTAGTTACCTCCAGACACAAATATACACAAGCTTTGCTGCTTTCATTGGCCCTGGAGCCAAGTTACACTGCTTCCAAGGGACCCCCAAAACATAAGCA
Source organism: Mellivora capensis (assembly GCA_004024625.1). Classification (NCBI taxonomy): domain Eukaryota; kingdom Metazoa; phylum Chordata; class Mammalia; order Carnivora; family Mustelidae; genus Mellivora; species Mellivora capensis. The sequence continues at coordinate 2,632 of PISX010038679.1, forward strand.
AGGGGTGCACTTTAGGTTATCTATAGAACAGACAGGGTAGTAGAAGGTGTTCAACTTCCCTGGGGTGTCACTCTTGGAGGAAGTTTTGCTGAAACCTTTTTTTTTTTTAATTTCTTTTCAGCGTAACAGAATTTATAGATTTTGCACACACCCAGTTCTCCATGCAATGCGGGCCCTCCATAATAACCACCACCTGACTCCCCAAACTTCCCACCCCCCGCCCCTTCAAAACCCTCAGGTTGTTTTTCAGAGTCCATAGTGTCTCATGGTTCATCTGCTCTCCAATTCCCCTCAACACCCTTCGCCTCTCCATCTCCCCATGTCCTCCGTGTTATTTGTTATGCTCCACAAATAAGTGAAACCATATGCTATTTGACTCTCTCTGCTTGATTTATTTCACTCAGCATAATCTCTTCTAGTCCCCTCCATGTTGCTACAAAAGTTGGGTATTCATCCTTTCTGATGGAGGCATCATACTCCATAGTTTATATGGACCACATCTTCCTTATCCATTAGTCTGTTGAAGGGCAACTTGGTTCTTTCCACAGTTTGGCGACCGTGGCCAATGCTGCTATAAATATTGGGGTACAGATAGCCCTTCTTTTCAACACATCTGTATCATTGGGATAAATAAACAGTAGCGCAATTGCAGGGTCATAGGAGAGCTCTATTATTAATTTCTTTTTTTTTTGATTTTTTAAAATTTATCTATTTGTCAGAGAGAGTGAGCACAAGCAGACAGAGTGGCAGGCAAAGGCAGAGGGAGAAGCAGGCTCCCAGCTGAGCAAGGAGCCTGAAGGAAGACTCAATCCCAGGATGCCGGGATCATGACCTGAGCCGAAGGCAGCCGCTAAACCAACCGAGCCAGCCAGGCGTCCCTCTATTTTTAATTTCTCGAGGAATCTCCACACTCTTCTCCAGAGTGGCTACACCAACATTCCCACCAACAGTGTAAGAGGGTTCCCCTTTCTCCACATCCTCTCCAGCACACGTTGTTTCCTGTCTTGCTAACTTTCGCCATTCTAACTGGTGTGAGGTGGTATCTCAATGTGGCTTTAATTTGAATCTCCCTGATGGCTAGTGATGATGAAGATTTTTTCATGTGCCTGATAGCCATTTGTACGTCTTCATTGGAGAAGTGTCTGTTCATATCTTCTGCCCATTTTTTGATATGATTATCTGTCTTTTGTGTGTTGAGTTTGAGAAGTTCTTCATAGATCCTGGATATCAACCTTCTGCCTGTACTGTCATTTGCAAGTATCTTCTCCCATTCCGTGGGTTGCCTCTTTTTTTTGTTGTTGTTGTTGACTGTTTCCCTTGCTGTGGAGAAACTTTTGATCTTGATGATGTCCCAAAAGTTCATTTTCACTTTGTTTTCCTTTGCCTTTGGAGACATATCTTGAAAGAAGTTGCTGTGGATGATATCAAGGAGGTTACTGCCCATGTTCTCCTCTAGGATTCTGATGGATTCCTATCTCACATGGAGGTCATTTATCCATTTCAGGTTTATCATTGTGTATGGTGAAAGAGAATGGTCGAGTTTCATTCTTCTACATATAGCTTTCCAATTTTCCCAGCACCATTTATTGAAAAGACAGTCTTTCTTTCACTGTATATGTTTTCCTGCTTTGTCGAAGATTATTTGACCATAGAGTTGAGGGTCCATACCTGGGCTCTCTACTCTTTTCCACTGGTCTATGTGTCTGTTTTTATGCCAGTACCATGCTGTCTTGGTGATCACAGCTTTGTAGTAAAGCTTGATATCAGGTAACGTGATGCCAGCAGTTTTATTTTTGTTTTTCAACATTTCCTTAGCAATTCAGGGTCTTTTCTGATTCCATACAAATTTTAGGAGTATTTGCTCCAGCTCTTTGAAAAATGCTGGTGGAATTTTGATGGGAATGGCATTAAAAGTATAGATTGCTCTAGGAATTATAGACATTTTCACAATGTTTATTCTTCCGATCCAAGAGGATGGAATGGTCTTCCATCTTTTTGTGTCTTCATTTTCCTTCATGAGTGTTCTGTACTTCCTCAAGTACACATTTTTACCTCTTTGGTTAGGTTTATTCCCAGGTATCTTATGGTTCTTGGTGCTATAGTAAATGGAATTGATTCTTTAATTTCCCTTTCTGTATTTTCATTGTTAGTGTATAAGAAAGCCACTGATTTCTGTACATTGACCTTGTATTCTGCCACGCTACTGAATTGCTCTATGAGTTCTAGTAGTTTGGGGGTGGAGTCTTTTGGATTTTCCTTATAAAGTATCATGTCATTGGCGAAGAGAGAGAGTTTGACTTCCTCTTTGCCAATTTGGATATCTTTTATTTCTCTTTGTTGTCTGATTGCTGTTGCTAGGACTTCTAATACTATGTTGAACAAGAGTGGTGAGAGTGGGCATCCTTGTCGTGTTCCTGATCTCAGCGGGAAGGCTGTGAGCTTCTTCCCATTGAGGATGATGTTTGCTGTGGGTCTTTCATAGATAGATTTTATGAACTTCAGGAATGTTCCCTCTATCCCTATACTTTGAAGGATTTTAATCAGGAACGGATGCTGGATTTTGTCAAATGCTTTTTCTGCATCAATTGAGAGGACCATGTGGTTCTTCTCTCTTCTCTTATTGAATTTTCTATAACACTGATTGATTTGCGAATGTTGAACCACACTTGTAACCCAGGGATGAATCCCACCGGTCATGGTGGATGATCGTTTTAATGTGCTGTTTGATCCAGTTTGCTAGGATCTTGTTGAGAATCACAGCATCCATATGCATCAGTGATATTGGTCTGAAATTCTCCTTTTTGGTAAGGTCTTTGCCTGGTTTGGGGATCAGGGTAATGCTGGCGTCATAAAAAGAGTCTGGAAGTTTTTCTTCTGCTTCAATTTTTTTGAAACAGCTTCAGGAGAATAGGTGTTATTTCTTCTTTAAAAGTTTGGTAGAATTCCCCAGGGAATCCGTCAGGTCCTGGGCTGTTTTTTGTTGTTTTCTTGAGAGGTTTTTGATCACTGATTCAATCTTGTTACTAGATATTGGTCTATTCAGGTTGTTAATTTCTTCCTGGTTCAATTTTGGGAGTTTATATTTTTCCAGGAATGCATCCATTTCATCTAGGTTGCTTAACTTTATTGGCATATAACTGTTGATAATAGCTTCTGATGATTGTTTCTACTTCCTTGGTGTTAGACTTGATCTTCCCTTTTCATTCATAATTTTATTAATTTGAGCTTTCTCTCTTTTCTTTTGGATTAGTGTGGACAATAGTTTATTGATCTTATTGATTCTTTCAAAAAACAAGCTTCTAATTTTTTTTGATACATTCTACTGTATCTCTAGTTTCTACCTAATTGATTTCTGCTTATACTTGATTATTTCCCTTTTTGTGTGTGGAGTTGGTTTGATTTGTCATTGATTCTCCAGTTCTTTATGGTGTATAGACAGCTGGTGTAATCTGGATTTTTCAATTTTTTTTGAGGGAGGCTTGGATGGCTATGTGTTTTCCCCTTAGGACCACTTTTGCTGTATCCCATAGGTCTTGGACCGAAGTGTCTTCACTCTCATTGGTTTCCGTGAATTGTTTAAGTTCTTGTTTGGTCTCCTGATTGATCCAAGCATTCTTAAGCAAGGTGGTCTTTAGCTTTGAGGTGTTTGAGATCCTTCCAAAATTTTCCTTGTGGTTGAGCTCCAGTTTCAAGGCATTGTGAATTCAGAATATGCAGGGAATAATCTCGGGCTTTTGGTATTGGTTGAGTCCTGATTTGTGACCCAGCATGTGGTCTATTCTGGAAAATGTTCCATGTGCACTTGAAAAGAATGAGTATTCTATTGTTTTAGTGTGAAATGTCCTGTATATATCTATGATGTCCATCTGGTCCAATGTGTCATTCAATGCTTTTGTTTCTTTATTGATTTTCTACTTGGATGATCTGTCTATTACCGAGAGAGACATGTTGAGATCTCTTACTATCAATGTATTCATATCGATATGACTGTATATCTTGATTAATAATTTTCTTATGTATTTGACGGCTCCCATATTGGGGGCATAGATATTTACAATTGTTAGATCATCTTGGTGACTAGTCCCCTTAAGAATGATGTAGTGTTCTTATGTATCTCTGACTACAGTCTTTAGTATAAAATCTAATTTATCTGATATGAGAATCACTATCCCGGCCTTCTTTTGAGGCCCGTTGCCATGAAAGATGCTTCTCCATTCCTTCACTTTCAATCTGGGTGTATCCCTAGGATCAAAATGGGTCTCCTGTAGCCAACATATGGATGGGCCCTGTCATTTTATCCAATCAGCAACCCTGTGTCATTTTATGGGTGCATTTAGGGCATTCACATTGAGAGTGATTATTGATAGATACGTATTTATTGACATCGTGTTACCTTTGAAGTGTTTCTTTCTGTAGATTTTCTCTATATTTCTGATCAGTGATATTCTTAGGATTTTTCCTCTTTTATAAAACACGCCTTAATATTTCTTTTTTTTAAAGATTTTTTTATTTTTAATTATTTGACAGAGAGAGAGAGAGACCACAAGCAGGCATAGAAGCAGGCAGAGAGAGAGAGGAGGAAGCAGGCTCCCTGCTGAGCAGAGAACCCCACGTGGGGCACGATCCCAGGACCCTGAGATCATGACCTGAACTGAGCCACCCAGGCGCCCCCTGCCTTAATATTTCTTGCACTGTCGGCTTGGTGGTCGCCTACTCTTTTAAGCCTTGCCGTTCTTGGAAACTCTTTATCTCTCCAGCCATTTTGAATGTCAGTCTTGCTGGAGAAAGTATTCTTGGCTGCATGTTCTTCTCATTTAGTGCCCTGAATATATCTTGCCAGCCCCTTCTGGCTTGCCAGGTTGCTGTGGACAGGTCTGACGTTATTCTGATGGGCTTTTGTCTGTACGTAAGGAGCTTCTTTGTCCTAGCTGCCTTTAAAAGTGTTTCTCTAGAATTATAACTCCTCATTCTTACTATCAGGTGTCTCGACGTGTTTCAAATCCCGTAAAATCTTGGGGGCGTGGACCGTTCTGCCTCTAGTACATGAACACTGGTTCCATTTGTGAGATTCGGAAAATTTTCATGACGAACATGTTCCACTATATATTATAGACTTCTTTCTTTCTCCTCCCCTTCAGGGATTCCAATATTTCTGATGCTGGAATGTTTCATGGCCTCATTTATTTCCCTGATTCTGTTTCCGTGGCTTCTAAGCTGTTTGTTCCAGGCTTCTTCCTGATCCTTTCTCTCTATCTGTTTGTCTTCCAGATCACTAATTCTAACTTCTGTCTCAGTTACTCTAGCTTTTAGAGAATTTAGATTAGATTGGAACTCATTGAGGGCCTTGTGTACATCATCCCTGGTGGCTTTCAGTTCTGCCTTAACATTGTGAACATCACCCCAGGTGGCTTTCATTTCTGCCCTGATCAATTGCGTTTGGTCATCCATGGCTTTCTCCAACCTAGCTATTGCCTGGATAATTGTTAGCCTGAATTCCCTTTCTGACATAATGTCTATATCAGTAGCCATTAGGTCTGTTGCAGAAGGCCCATCCTCTGAATTTTTCTTCTACTGGGCATTCCTCCTCCTAGTCATTTTTGTGAGATATGACTGAACGCATGTAGCTGAATGTATCGACTTGGTGCCCTCAAGGTGCACCCTGGAATGCTTCTGAGCAATCAAGAGTCCCCACCCAAACGAAAGAAAAAAAGCAAGAGAGAAAGAAGAAAAAGAGAGAGAGAGAGAGGAAAAAGAAAGAAGTATAAAAGAGTAGACTCAGCCCAAATGGGCCCCAAGGTAAGGTTTGTGAAGTATACAAACAAAAACAGACAAAGAAAAAGACTGATAATAGTATATGACAAGAGAAGAAAAAAATATATACATATATATGTAGAAGCAAAACAAAAAAAACAAAGAACCTCGTCAAAAAGAACCCCAAGTATAAGATATATATACTACCAGGACAAACACAAATACACAGAAATACTGGCAGAAGAAAAAGATGGGAGAGTGGTTGTAAATTCTCAGTGTGGGTGAGGAAGGAAGGTTATTTCAATTCTTCCTGGATGTATCTTGATGTCATTTTTTTTTAATATTTTATTTTTTTTATTTCTTTTCAGCGTAACAGAGCTCATAGTTTTACACCACACCCAGTGCTCCATGCAATGCGTGCCCTCCACAATACCCACCACCTGGCTCCCCCAACCTCCCACCCCGCGCCCCTTCAAAACCCTCAGGTTGTTTTTCAGAGTCCATAGTCTCTCATGGTTCATCTCCCCCCCAATTTCCCTCAACTCCCTTCTCCTCTCCATCTCCCCATGTCCTCCGTGTTATTTGTTATGCTCCCCAAATAAGTGAAACCATATGATAGTTGACTCTCTCTGCTTGACTTATTTCACTCAGCATAATCAGGTAACGTGATGCCGCCAGTTTTATTTTTGTTCTTTAACATTTCCTAAGCAATTCGGGATCTCTTCTGATTCCATACAGATGTTAGGATTATTTGCTAAAGCTTCTGCACAGCAAAGGAAACAGTCAAAAAACAAAGAGGCAACCCACGCAATGGGAAAAGATATTTGCAAATGACAGTACAGACAAAAGGTTGACATCCAGGATCTATAAAGAACGTCTCAAACTCAACACATACAAAACAGATATTCATGTCAAAACATGGGCAGAAAATCTGAACAGACACTTCTCAAACAAGACATACAAATGGCTATCAGACACATGAAAAAATGTTCATCATCACTAGCCATCAGGGAGATTCAAATTAAAACCACATTGAGAGAAGATGGCGGGGAACTAGGAGGATGCTCTGGTTCAACCTGTCCCCTAAAGTGAGCTGATTACCTACCAAGGAACACCGATCACTCATGAAATCAGCCTGAGATCAAAATTCTACTCGTCAGGATCTCTATGGGGGCAGAAGACGCCAGTGGGCAGGTAAAGCCGAGCGGGAACACCTGACTGGTATCGGAAGATAAACAAAAGGGGGAGGGAGCCACCAGAGGAGACGCATTGGGAAGTAATACCCCAATACGAGAGTCCCCTAAGACTGAGGACCAGCATTAACTTGAAGTCCGATAAAAAGCACTCAAAAAGAGAAAAGATCATAGGGTGAAATTGTGGGAATTGGAACTGTTAGGGACAGGGGATTAAGTCCCCCACGGAGGCCAGCCGCGGCTGGCGCTGAGCCAGAGAGAGTACAGCAGAGAAACCAGGTCCTGGTCGCTGAGCTGCAAGGAGACCTCCTAGGGGCGTTTGGCATGTGGCAGGGGCTGGGACCCTCCCGGAGCAGAAACAGACTTTTGCAGTCCCCACGAGTGTGCCGCGCCGCGCTAGCGGAGCCTGTGACGCGCTCCACCCCCTCCCCTGAGAGAG
>PISX010038680.1:0-10013 GCA_004024625.1 Mellivora capensis
TGTTGGCGTAAAGTTGTTTATAGTATTCCTTTATTATCTTTCTAATGTCCAGCTGAACTGTAATAATATCTTCTCATTTCTGACATTAGCAATTTGTGGCTTCTGTTTTCGTTAGGTACCATGCCTAGGGGTTTATTGGTTATGTGATCTTTTCCAAGAACTGGTTTCTGGATTTGTTAATTTTTTCCCATTTATTTTCTGTTTTCAATTTAATTGATTTCCTTTCTACTCCTTTTTCTTCTCCTCCTCCTCCCCCTCATCCCCTTCTGCCTCGTCCCCCTCCCTTGCCTTCCCCCCCTTCTCTTCTCCCACCTGCTCCTCCTTCCCTTACTTCTCCTCCTCCTTCTTCTTTCTTGCTTATTTTTCTAGTTTCCAAAAGTGGAAACTTAAATCACTGGTCTAAGCTTGTTTGTTTGTTTCTTAATATATGCATTCAATACTATAAATTTTGACTTAAGCACTGCTTTTTCTCCATTTCATAAATTTTGGTAAGTTGTGTTTTTATTTTTATTTAGTTCAAAATACCTTTTTTCTGAAGATTTTTTTTAAAAGATTTTATTTATTTATTTGACAGAGAGAGAGGGAGAGAGAGTGAGCGAGCACAGGCAGACAGAGCGGCAGGCAGAGGCAGAGGGAGAACCAGGCTCCCCGCCGAGCAAGGAGCCTAATGTGGGACTCGATCCCAGGACGCCGGGATCATGACCTGAGCCGAAGGCAGCTGCTTAACCAACTGAGCCACCCAGGCGTCCCTAAAGGCTAGGTTCTAATGGTTCTTTTGTCTTTCTTTCTGAAGGATCTATCCATTGTTGAAAGTGGGGTGTTCAAATCCTTTATTATTTTTGTATTGCTGTTTCTTTTCTCCTTCAGATCTGTCAATAATAGCTCGATTGTTAGGTTCATATACATTCATTATTTCTATTTCCTCTTGTTGAATCAATTCTTTTGTAATTACATAATGACCTTCTTTATTTTCTTATTACAATTTTTACTTCAAGTCTATTTAATATAAGTACAGCTACCTTTGCTCTCTTTTGGCTTCCATTTGCATGGGATATCTTTTTTCTACCCCCTTACTTTGAGCCTATTTGTATCCTAAAGTTGTAGTGAAGGTCTTATAGGCAGGATATAGTTGAGTCTGTTTATTTTATTTTATCTTTTCTTATTTTATTTTATTTTTTTTTTAAGATTTTATTTATTTATTTGTCAGAGAGAGAGAGAGAGAGAGCACAGGCAGCCAGAGGCAGAGGGAGAAGCAGGCTCCCTGCTGAGCAAGGAGTCCAATGTGGGACTCGATCCCAGGACGCTGGGATCATGACCTGAGCCGAAGGCAGCCGCTTAACCAACTGAGCCACCCAGGCGTCCCTCTTTTCTTATTTTATTATTTTACATTTAATCACTGTATGTCTTTTGAATGAAGGTTAGTCCATTTACATTTAAAATGATTGATAGGTAAAGACTATGCTATTTTGTTTATTGTTTTCTAAGTGTTTTTCTAGATCCTTTATTTTCTTTCATTGTTTCTTGCTGTTTTCCTTTGTAATTTGATCATTTCCTAGAGTGGTATGTTTTTATTCTTTTCTTTTTATTGTTTATGTATCTTGTATGGGTTTTTGCTTTGTGGTTTCCACAAGACTTACATAAGACATGCTTATAACAGTCTATTTTAAGCTAATAATGACTTATTTTATTTGCATACAAAAGCTTGTTTCATTCCACTATACACTTTATGTGTTTGATGTCATAATTTATGTATATTTATATTGTATATCCATTAACAAATTAATGTTGCTATAGCTATTCTTAATCTTTTGTCTTTTGAGCTTTATGATAGTTATAAATTATTCACACACAACAATTTATGCATTATGATATTAGTGCATTCTGAGTTTGACTAGATATTTAACTTTACCAGTGGGTTCTATATACTTTCATATGGTTTCTGGTTACTAAATCGTGATTTTATTTTCTTTCTTATTCTAGATAGTAATTTTATTTTCTTTCCAGCCTGAATAACTTCCTTTAGCAATTTTTGTAAATCAGTTCTAGTGGTGATAAATTCCTTCATCTTTTGTCTGGGACTGTTTTCATTTTTCTTTTAATTCTGAAGGATAGCCTTGTCAGGTAAAGTATTTTTGAATGGCAGTTTTTTTTTTTTTCTTTAATAGTTTAAGTATAACATCTCAAAGGTTTCTGCTGATAATGTCACTTATGGCCTTATGTGGTTTCCTTGCATCTGATGAGGTTCTTTTCTCTTGATGAATTCAAAATTTTAATTTTGTCTTTTTAATTTTATTTTAATTGAAATATAGTTGACATATAGTATTATTTTAGTTTTGTGTGTACAAAATAGTGATTCAAGAATTGTATGCATTACAAATGCTTACTTACTACAATAAGTGTGGTTACCACCTGTCACCATTCAAACTTATTACAATATTACTGACTATACTTTCTATGCTGTACTTTTTATTCCCATGACTTATTTTATAATTGGGGGTTTATACCTCTTAATCTCCTTCACCTATTTTATCTATTCCACACCACTCCTCTTTGGAAACCACCAGTTTGTTCTCTCTATTTATAAGTCTGTTTTTTTTTTTTTTCCTTTTTTTTCTTCTCCTTATTCTTCCTTCTTCTTCTTCTTTTTTTTTTTTTAAAGATTCCATATTTAAGTGAAATTTCACTCAATGGTATTTTTCTTTCTCTGTCTGAATTATTTCACTTAGCTTAATACCCTTTAGGTCCATCTATGTTGTTGCAAGTGACAGGACTCTTCGTTTTTTTTTAAGATTTTATTTATTTATTTGAGAGAGAGACAGTGAGAGGCAGCATGAGAGGGGAGAAGGTCAGAAGGAGAAGGAGACTCACCATGGAGCTGGGAGCCTGATGTGGGACTCGGTCATGGGACTCCAGGATCATGACCTGACCTGAAAGCAGTTGCTTAACCAACTGAGCCACCCAGGCACCCAAGACTTTATTATTTTTGTAGCTGAGTGATATTCCATTGTGTGTCTATGTCCCAACTTTTTATTCATTTATCTATCAATAGGTACTTGGGTTGTTCCATATTTTGACTATTGTAAATAATGTTGCAATAAACATTGGAGTGCACATTTCTGTTCTAATTAGGTTTTTCTTCCCTTTGGGTAAATAGCCAGAAGTAGAATTACTGGATCATATGATGTTTCTATTTTTAATTTTTGGGGAAAATCTGTATTGTTTTTCATTGCAGCTGCACTGCAAAAAAGAAAATTATAGATTAATATTCCGGATCAACATAGATGAAAACATCTCAACAAAAAAATTAGAAATTGATTTCAAAAATACATTTTAATGATCATTCCTCATGATCAAGCATCATTTATTCCAGGGATGTAAGAATGGTTCAAAATTTGCAAATTAATCAGTATCAGATACCACATTAACAAAGTGAAGGTTGAAAATTATATGATTATTTCAATAGATGCCAAAGAAGCATTTGACAAAATTCAACATGCATTTATGATGTGAGACCTCTCAAAACAAATATATAGAGGAAAAATGCCTCAATATAATACAGACCATATTGAAAAACCCAGAGCTTAACAGTACACTTAATGATGAAAAGCTAAAAGCATTTTCTATAAGAACAGAAACAATAAAGATGCCCATTCTCATGACATTTACCCAACATAGTAGTGGAGGTCCAAGCCACAATACTCAGACAAGTAAAATAAGTAGAAGATATCAAGATTGCTAAGAAAGAAGTAGAACTGTTGCTATTTTTAGATGATATGATCTTATAAAAACTTTTTTTTAATCAAAACTATTTGTTTTTTATCTTTAACATTTCTTTTCAGTTCTTTCTTAGGATTTCCATAGCCTGACTCACATAGCCCATCAATTTTGGCATGCTCTCTACATTATCCATTAGAGTCCTTAGCATATTAATCATAATTGTTTTAAATACCCAGCCTGATTATTTAAACAGTCTGACATGTTTCTTTCTAATGCTTTGTCCCTTCAAGTTTTATTTTTTTTTCCTTTTGGTATGGCTTGCCACTTTTTCCTGATAGATGGACGTGCTATGTTGGGTAAAATGAATTCTACAAATAGGCCTTTACTAAAGGTTTGGTGAGGTATGCAGGAGGGAAAATGTTTTGTTGGCCCATGATTATAATTCTGAACTGTAAGCCTCACAGAGTTTCTCAGTTTTTTTAACCACTTTTGGTGGGACAGAATGGCTAGAGTGGGCTGGAGTTGGGTGTTTCCCTTCTCCAAATCTGTTAGGCTCTGGTTAACGCATTTCCCTTGAGTACAGGCCTCATTAAGAACAGAATGATCTGGCTTGCCTTTTCCCCTCCCCCTGCTGGAAGGACAAAGAGATGTTTCTCTAACATTTACTCTAGGAACCTGGTAGAGATTCTGGACGTAAGTCTCACAATATTGTGTAGGTCGCTCTATGTTTGGGTCCCTCTGGATTTTTTAACTCTCAATTTTGTCCACATTTTAGCCTCCACAACTTATTAATTACAGCTTCATTTTTCCTATCCAGGTACTGGTTTCCACAGTAGTTTGTACTTGCGAGTCTATGTGGGTAAGACTTGGCTCCTTGTGCTCACCTGTCTCTCTAGTCTTCGGGGCAACAGTTTTGTTCTGTGTTTTCCCTTCTCTTGCAGATTCAGGAAGTGTATTGATTTTGCACTTAGTTCAGTTTTTTGCTTGCTAGAAAGTTATGGTGAGTTCCAAAAGTTTCTTGCATGCAGAACCATCTGCTTAGAGATTTAAAAACAAACATGAACATAAAGAGAAACAAAATATAGGTTATATGAAAGTGAAAAATAATAATTAAATGTTTTTCTAAAATTCAAATTACAAATTATGGGGAAAAGTATATTAAAAGCTACAAATATAAAAATGCCAGTGAATTTGGAGACATAGGAATGAATTGTATGCAAAATGCAACACAGTGGAAAAATAGTAATAATAATAATAATAATAATAATAATAATAATAAAGAAATTGGTAGAACAAGTATAGTAAAAACACAAGAAAATGGAATACTTCAATAACACAAGAAACCAACTTGGTCTATTTGACATTTATAGAACACTACAACACAAAAACACAGAAAAAGATATCTTCAAATGAATATGGAAAATTCACCAAGATAGATAATGTACTGGTGCACAAAAGAAGCCAAACAAATTTAAAATGATTGAAGTCACACATAATATATTTTTTGATTACAGAAAAATTAAGAGATAAACGAATAACAGAAATATATCTAGAAAATCCCCCAGTAGGTAGACATTAAACAATGCAATCCTAAGTAATTCAAGGGTGAAAGAAAAAGCACATGGGGAATTAGAAAATATTATGAACTGAATGAAAGTAAAAACAAAGCAAGTCCAAATTTGTGGGATGTAGGTAATGTAGTGCTTAGAGATAAATTTATAGCTCTCAATAACCATACATTTAAAAAAAAAGTAAGTCTGTGATCAATGAGCAAAATTCCAGCCTCTAATAATTAGAAAAAGACTTTCCATTTTGGCTGAGGTCATGTTCTCAGGGTCCTGAGATCCAGCCCAGCTGGCATCAGGCTCACCCTCAGCAGGGAATCCAACTAGGATACTTTCTGTCTCCCTCAGCCCCTCCCTGGCTAACTCTCCCTCACTCTCTAAAAATAAATAAATAAATCTTACAAAAAATTTTAAAAACTAATAAAAAGATCAAAAGAAATGATGAGACTTTAGCTACATTCATGAGGTTTGCCCTCATGACAGATCTTTATTAATATCAAGAATAAAAGTGGTATCATCACATCACACAGTACAAACATTAAAGGTGAGTAAGAGGATGCTATGAACAACTAACTGCCAGTGAAATATTATAACAGTGTAATGGGAAAGTGTTTTGAAAGACAAAATTACCAAAATTAAACAGGAAGGGATAGAAAATCTGAGCAGCACAGCATCTATTTAAAAAATGAATTTGTATTTAAAGGTCTTTCTACAAAGAATATCCAGTCTCTACTGGTTGGTCAAGTTTGTCAGACTTGTTAAAAAAACACTACAGGAAGATTTTCAGAAGAAAGAGAGATGGAGCAGGGAAGAAAACTTCCCATGCAAGGTATTCTGTAGTCCAATATTACTTTAGTGTCAAAACTAGACAGACATTAGAAGATAAATTATAGAAGAGCTATTATACAGACAGATGTCTTGTACTCCTAAGCTGGGAAGCTAAATGCTTTTAACATGTCAAATTGTCAAATTGAACTCTGTTTCCAACAGAATACTAGTTATAATCCAGTTTTTGTCGTTGTTAAAATTTGACTGACCTAAAGTAGATACAAAAATCCCTGCATATTATATTGATTTCCTAGGGCTGCCATAAGTCCACAACCTAGGTTGTTTAAAACTACACAAATTTATGCTCTTCGGTTCTAGAGGTTGGAATTATGAGATCAAGATGTTTGGAGCTCTATGTCTCTTTCAGGACTCTGAGTAGAACCCTTCCAAGCTTCTTCCTAGTTCCTCGTGATGGCCAAAAATCCTTCATGTTTGGGCTTACAGCTTTGTCAGTCTAGTCTCTGCCTCTATCGTAATATAGCCAAAATCATCTTCTCTCTGTTTGTGTCCAAATTCTTCCTTTTTGTAAGACCACCAATCATACTGGTTTAGGGCATGTCCTAATGACCTCAAAATAGCTTGATCATCTGTGAAGATCTTATTTCCAGATAAGGACAAAAATCACAGGTGTTAGAGAATAGGATTTCAATCCATCTTTTTCAGAGGCTAAACTCAACCCATAACACACATCATTAGCAAATGAAAGTCAGAAATGTATATTTCTCTACTTATTTCCAGATAAGGACAAAAATCACAGGTGTTAGAGAATAGGATTTCAATCCATCTTTTTCAGAGGCTAAACTCAACCCATGACACACATCATTAGCAAATGAAAGTCAGAAATGTATATTTCTCTATATATCCATATATCTAGATATGTAGATACCACATTATGGTCAAGTTGTATTGAAACCAAGGATTCAAGGTTGCTTTATTATTTGAGAACTAATCATTAAAATTCACTTCATTAGCAGAATACAGGAGAAAAATCAATATTGTCTTGCCAAGAGATATATAAGCATTACCTAACACAGTTAACTATTCATTTATGATAAAATAAACAAACAAATGAAAAACCAAGTCTCTAGAAGGCAATCTCTGAACCTGAAAAAAGAAACACCAAAACCACAATAACAACAACAGAACAAAACAAACCTACATCATTACATTTGAATTTTTTTCTCTCTAAGATCAAGAATAAGATAATAAAATCTACTCTCATCACTTTCATTCCACATTCACTGGATTCCTAGAAAACATAATTAGGCACAAAAAATAAGCAAAAGCCATACATGTTAAAGATATAAAGTGATTTTTATTTGAAGATGATATATAATAAGTGTAAAAAAGTCCAATTAAATCTTTAAAAAAGAACTGTGAGTGAATTTTTCAAAATTGCAGAGAAACTCAATATACAAAATTGCTTGTACCTCTATATTTTAGCAACAGATAATTGCTGTTAGAAATGTAGTTAGAAAAATCAAAATAATTATAAGAACATTAGAAATGTAAAATATGTAGGAATAAATATATGAAAAAAGAGAAGAGCTAAACACTGAAGAAAAATTTTTAAAAAATTATAGAATACCTAAGCCTATGGGAAAATATATGTTCATGGGTTGAAAGATTCAAAATTTTAATCTTATCAGGTTTTTTCTCTGAATTAATCTGTAGTTTCAACACAAACCTAATTAAAATCCAAATAGTTGATATATTTAATTAATTTGGTATAGTTAACTAGTTGATACTAAATATATATGAAAATCCAAAGGACCTAGAGTAGCCAATTTTGAGTGACAAATACTAGAAAAGCAATCCTGACATATTTCATGACTTACTCTAAATATATAGTTATTCAAGACAATAAAGTAGAATTGATATAAGAATTGGCATAGATAAATGTCATTTGATATTTATCATTGACATAGATAAATGGAACACAGATCAAGAGTATAGAGAAATATATCCACACATATATAGTCAATTATTTCTATAAAAAATGCCAACATTTCAACACTTTTTAAAAAATAGTGGCAGAACAACATTCATGACATCCATGTGTAAAAAATTAAAAGAAACAGTGAAGTTTGACCTTTTTTACATACTATCCACAATAATTAGCTCAAAATGTGTTATAGATCTAAAAGTAAAATAACTATGTTTTTTTTAATCATAAAAAACGTCTTTGAACTTGAAGTCAGACATTTCTTTAGAAAGGAACATTGAAATGTGGCTAATAAAGTATTAAATTGTACTTCACCAAAATCAAGATCATCTGCTTTTCAACATAACCCAACTATAGGTTACTTACAAAAATCTAACTTCAAATTCTACATAGGTAGATTTAGTTGAAAATGGTGGAAAAAGATATGTCATGTAAACATTAATCAAAGAAAAACAGGAGCAATATGTTGATATCTGACAAACTGTACTTCAGAGCAAAGAAAATTATTAGATTCAAAGAAGGACATTAAATAATGATGAAAGGATCAATTCTCCAGAAAGATCTAACAATTTTAACTATATACATACCAAACAATTGAGCCTCAAAATATTTAAAACAAAAACTTAAAAGCTAAAACAAGAAATCCATATTTATTGTGGAGGACTTCAATCCTCTACCGCCTCTCCCCACTACCTGCTGTCCCAGGAACTAATACAACTGCAAGGCAGAAATCAACAAGAATATAGAAGAACTCAACAACACAATCAACCAAAAGGTTCTAGTTTACAGATAGGTAATACTGCTCCCAATCACAATAGACCATACTGTTTTTTCAAGTTCTCATGGAATAATCAGAGATAGACTCTATCTTAATCCATAGAACAAACCTCATTTAATAGTGTACTAGAAGATTTACCCACTAAGGGAAGGCAAAGATAAATGAATAAAAGGCACAGATTAAAAAGGAATAATAAATAATCTCTAAAAAAAAGTTATACTTATGGATGACAAATTGTCTTATAAAAATTTTTAAAAACCACTAGTACTAATAGGTGAATTTAGTAAGACCATAGGACAGAAGCTCAACCTATACAATGAATGATTTCTAATAACAAATGTAGAAATTTAATCAATAACATGATATAATTGATATTTCTTGCACAGGAAAGGAAATGTTTAGGTATTCACTAAACCAAATGTATGGGATCTTTATTTTGAAGGTTATAGAATGGTAATAAGGGAAATGAAAGATCTACATACAGAAGGAGGTATACCACATTCATGGATTGGAAGAATCTGCAGGAAAAATATCAACACAGTAAAGATATTGGTTCTCTGCAAACTGATCTTTATTTTTCAACACTATTTCTTTTGAAATCCTAGGCACAAAAAAATTTATTCTAATGCTTGTATCGAAATGTATAGGTGGTCTAGTCCATTCATTGTCTGCATTTGGCTCAGATCATAATCCCAGAGCCCTGTGATTGAGCCTCACATCTGACTACTTGCTAGGCAGGAATCTGCTTCTCCCTCTCCCTCTGACTGCTGCTTCCCCTGCCTGTGCTCTCTCTTTCTCTGTCAAATAAATAAATAAAATCTTAAAAAGAAAAAAAAAAGAATAGAACAGTTACTTCACAAAGGAAAATAAATGAATGTTCAATATACTCCAAAAAAATTTGCCACCATGATGCAAATTAATACCATAGTAGGGGGGGCACTCTGGTGGCTCAGTTGGTAAGCATCTGCCTTTCAGTCATGTCTTGAACCCATGGTCTTGGGATGGAGCCCCAAATTGGGCTTCCTGCTTAATAGGGAGCTTGCTTCTCCCTCTGTTGTTCCCCTTGTATGTGCTCTCTTTGTCAAATAAATAAATAAAATCTTTAAACCACAATAGGATACTACTACACACATTCTAGAATGGCTAAAACTAAAGAATTTGAAAGTCAATGTTGGCAAAC
>PISX010038681.1:0-10018 GCA_004024625.1 Mellivora capensis
TGGGCATTATGGAGGGCACACATTGCATAGAGCACTGGGTGTGGTGCAAAAACTATGAATTCTGTTACGCTGAAAAGAAATGAAATTTAAAAAATTAATTAAATTAAGCATCCATTCCCCGGCAGATAGTGTTGAGCCACAATTGGATCTAGCTGTTTTCACCCCAGAAACTAAAAGGAGGCCCTATTTTCTGGTCACTCTTTCTTTGCCTTTCAGCTAGCCTCTCCCAAGGAGGACTGTGTTTATTTTATCCTAGTTAGCCAGGCATTGTGAATTCCCACACTGTTGGTGGGAATCCAAACTGGTGCAGACACTGTGGAAAACAGTATGGAGGTTCCTCAAAAAATTAAAAATAGAACTACCCTATGACCCAGTAATTGCACTACTGGGTATTTACTCAAAATAATACAGAAACACTAATTTGAAGGGATACAAGAACCCCTATGTTTATTGCAGCATTACTTACAATAGCCAAGATATGGAAACTGCTCAAGTGTCCATTTATAGATGAATAAATAAAGAAAACTTATGACATATATATGCACACAACCAATGGAATATTACTCAGCCACCAAAATGAATGAAATCCTACCATTAGCAATGACATGGATGGAACTACAAGGTATTTTGATAAGGAAAATAAGTCAGTGAGAGAAATACAAGTACCATAGGATCTCACTCATAGTGCAATTTAAGAAACAAAACAAAGAGTAAAGGAAAAAAAGAGAGAGAGAGAGAGGAAGATAAACCGAGAAACAGACTCTTAACTATAGAGAACAAACTGGTGGTCACCAGAGGGGAGGTGGGTGGGGGATGGATGAAACATGTGATGGGGATTAAGAGTATGCTTGTCATAGGGCACCTGGGTGGACAGTCAGTCTACTGGGTGGCTAACTATTGGTTTGGGCTCTGCCTTATCTATGGGTTGTGGGATAGAGCCCCAGATCCGGGTCCACACTTGGCACAAAGTCTGCTTGTCCTTCTCCCTCTGTTCCTCTGCCAGCTTGTGATCTCTCTCTCTTTCTGTGGAATAAACAAAGTCTTAAAAAAAATACACTTGTCATGATGAAAAAAATTAAATTAAAAAAGAAAAACTTTGAAATGAGAAAAGTCTTAATGTGGTGGTATAAGAGAATTGAATTTTTTTCTCCTATATTTTGTATTGATCTCTAATAAGCACTATTTATTTAAAAGGAAACATATCAACTTTTTTTTTTACTAAAAATTGTGAAACTGCTAAAAGGAAGTTTATAGTTTGTGGTTTTCTTTTTTTTTTTTTTTTAAGATTTTTATTTATTTATTTGACAGAGAGATCACAAGTAGGCAGAGAGGCAAGCAGAGAGAGAGAGAGGAGGAAGCAGGCTCCCCGCTAAGCAGAGAGCCTGATGTGGGGCTCAATTCCAGGACTCTGAGATCATGACTCGAGCCGAAGGCAGAGGCTTTAACCCAGTGAGCCACCCAGGCACCCCTAGTTTGTGCTTTTCTGTATGTTCAGTGATTTGCTTTGTCAGGGTCAAGATTTATTTGTTGCATAAAATATTTTAAATTCCAAACGTGACTTCACAATTATGTGGGAAAATGAATTAGGGCCTTGTTTGTGAATTACCATAATGATATCCTCTCTTCATCTAGTAATTCTTACGGTAGTGTTTTTATCTCAATATTTAGCACTTGCTGGTCATGTATTTTTTTAAACAAATCTTTTAAACTGCATTTATATAATTTAATATTTATATTATATTTTATATAAGTTCATATAAGTCAACTTATATAATTGATTATATAATTAATTTATATAATCAATTACATGAATATAAATTACATATATTTATTTTATATATAAATTATACATTATATGTTAATATTAAATACACTTAATATTAACATATAATATATGACTTATAATTTATATTTATATAAATTAATAGGGTCTTAAGTTGTAAGCATAATTATTACAAAAAAATTTTCATTTGTTGAACTGACATTTGCAAATCAGCAAATATTTAAAAGAGCAAAGAGAAGAACGAGAATATTGATCCACTGATGTTTTAACATGAGAAGAGGACTTTAGGGAGATATTTGGATAAAATTAATGATTGTGATAAAAATCAGATACTTTATATAAAAACTGAAACTGATTACTTTTTGTATTGTCATTCACTCATCCTGTCTCTTGTTCATAACAGGGACAAAATTATATAATGAACAAAGAATTGGTATTTTTCCACTTCTTATTTCTGCTTCCCAGGTCAAATATTTTTTGTAGTTTTTTCTTTTACTGAGACATATCTGACATATAACATTGTACTAGAACACACTTCATGAGCCATCTGATTCACTGCTTTGTGTACACCTTACATGTCTACAGATTTTTTCCATCATGTCTGATAATTTCTAGAAAGTAAAGAATGCTCTTGAACCAACAGCATGGCCACCCAGTGCTGTTCCTCTTACGGCTCTGAGCACAGCAGATCCAAAGTCCTCCCTTTGAGAAACGGGTGGAACACACAACTCCCACAGTCCTGTATGGAGTAATAGGCTTCCTTGCTTACCAACTCAATTTTTTAAAAATATTTCTTCAAATTCTGCAAACAAAATAAAAATAATACAATACAAATTTTAAAGCCTTCCTGTGTTTGGCCTGATGATGGCTCTATATGGCTCCTCAATATTCCTGGAGTGACAGATGACGCCATTCAGTGGTCAAGGCCCCTGTGATCACAGCACCCGGGATTCTGGGCTCCCCAGCTCAACAGAGAGGAGGGTTTATTGCTTTACACTCCGTACCAGTCATGGGATGATTCTGTACAGCCCCCACCAGTTTGAAATAAGAATTGTGGCACTTCTCACAATAAGAGGGGATTCATGACATGAAAAGAAGATAAAAGCCTTATGCCAAGACATTAACATCGTTTCATTACTAGCCTCAGAGAAAATTTTTTTTATTGAAACAGTAAATATGAAATGGAATAAAAAACACATTTGGATACATGAGTCAAGGTTTCTAAATATTGTATAGAAACAATATGAAACAAAAACAACAAAAATATGAAGAAATAGATTTTAAAACTTTTCCAACTATACGTACTAAAGTAGATCTTATTTTATTTTGAGACTAATTGGTTGTGTGGAAGCTTGTGTATCTGTGTAATCAATTGATTTCAGTATTTGAGTAAATTTTCTATCAGGCTGTTAACTTTTGAAGTTAACTTTCTGGGTCAGATTAAGAAACTCATCTTACTTGTTACTGTTGACATGATGTCAAGTTTCTGTTTGCAGTTAAAGAGTCTAAAATCAGATACTTTATTATTATTTTTATCACATTACCTATAAATTGTTTAGGAATGTTTTGTCTTTGTTTTTGTTTTTACTTTTAATTTCCAAGCATTTGTAGGTTTTTTAATTCTATGCATATTTTCTAGATTTTTTTTACATTGAGTTTTTAGTATCATTTCTACTGTTAGAAAACATGAATTTAGTACTAATATAATTCAGAATTGCTCTACCCCTGCTCTTTTAAGTCTGTTTGATCTATTAAAAGCTGACAAAACAAATTTAAAGTTTTTTATTATTATTATGTTTTCTCTATTTTTCTGGTATATTTTGATGTGGTCACTCATTCATTTACTGCTGTAGTTGAGAAATCTTTATTAAACAATCAAATTATACCTAGTTCTCTTTGAGTAAAGGGAAAAAAAACTGGGAAAAGACCAATATAAATTCCTGCTTTGTAGCATACCTGTTCTATTAGGAAAAGCAAGGAAAAATAAATACATAAAATACAAACTCTTTAAATAAGGAGACGTGCAAAGGGAAAAAAATGAAACAGGGACGTAAACAGGACGGATAAAGAATAGAGTGTTACTATCCCAAACCAGATGGTGAAGAAAAGAACAGCAAAAATCTGGGTATTTCAATTTCAATTTCAAATTTCTTTAATAGAAAGCAAGGAAGCAGAAATTGCAAGAAAAAAGACAACAATGGCAGAGACCCAAGGAGGAGCTAATTCTTGGAGGCTTAAAATCAAACAGCAATCACATCAATGTGGCCACAGCACCCTGATAAACCTGGACATGGTAGCAGAGGATGTAAGAAAGGGAATGTTAAAGACCCTGGTGGGAGAAGACAGGACAGGCTATGGTCCCTGCCCTATGCTGTCATGCTAGGGTGTTTCATCAACACCAGTGATCAGTAACCCCCTCTAGTACCCAACTACAAGAGAATCTCTGGGCTAATAATGCTCATTGTTTTCCTTTCTTTGTTCTATTCTTTCCCCCAATTCTGTCTTGTCTTGTCTTCTCTTCTCTTCTCTCCTCCTTCCCTCTTTTCCTTCCTTCCTTCCTTCCTTCCTTCCTTCCTTCCTTCTCTCCCTTTCCTCTCATTTGCTTGATTTTGTTTCCTTTAAACTTTCAAGGTACTTCTCATATACAGCCAATGATAGAAATCACTAATATGTGCCAAATTCACCCAAATGCTGGAGGTTTCACTTAAATTCCATACTAAAAAATAAAATAAAATAAAATAAAATAAAAGAGAATTGCAGACATTTTCACTATCCTCTGTACCAGGGACCCCATCTCCTGATATATAGGCATATACCTCAGGCATATACCTGAGCAGAAGAAGGAAGTTCTGTTTTCTGAAAAAAAAAACAAAAACAAACAAACAAAACAAACAAACAAACAAAAAAAACTCCGGCTCAAGGAAACCAGACATAGTTGAGAGTAATTAAAATAGGGGGACTGAGTGAAAACCAGAATTCTAAATAGTAAGACACCTCAACTCCAAGAACACACATGGCCAGGTGTATAGCTTGGCTTCACCCTCACAAACCCCTCCCCAGGAGCAGATCAGAATGTTCCATCACAGGAATTCTGCCCTAATGAAGATTAAAGACACGTGAATTCTGCTATGACACAGAAGAGCAAGGTCACCCAAACTAAAGTTCATGAGTTGTCCAAATATGTATATAGATTCAAATCAGTGTGCTTAGAAACTCACATTTAAAATAAACAGGAGACTTTAAATTACTGATAGTGACAGCAAAGGAAACAGAGACCAAAACACCATTTTAAAGGTGATCACGGGCACCTGGGTGGCTCAGTCAGTGAAGTGTTGGACTTAGTCTCATGTCATGATCCCAGTGTCCAAGGATTGAGCCAGGGTCCTGTTCCTTGCTCGGCAGGGAGTCTGCTTCTCTCTCTGCCCTTCCTCCTGCTCATGCTCTCACTCTCTTTCCCTTTCAAATAATACATAAAATCTTTAAAAAATAAAAAAAAAAGGTGACCCACAGTTAATGTACGCAATATGCAGAGCAGACATAAATTAATTACCTGTAACTCATCCCTGTATGGATTGAGAAAATATTCTACTGACAGGTGGGGGGAGGGAGTAGAAAATAGTAAAGTCAGTTGAAATTTTAAAGTATGTACATGAAAACTATAATGATAGATTGAAAATATAATTATTGAAGATATTTCAAAAAACAGTAAAAACTCCATTAAAAACAGATAAAGGATTTGAATAACCATTTGTACAAAGAAGATATACAAAGAACCAATAAGAGAGGAAAAAAAAAACAGAGAAAGAGGGAACATATCTCAACTCATTCTATAGTGCCATTACCCTAATACCAAAACTATGGGGGGAAAAACAAGAAAAAACTACACAAAAAAATATTCCTCATATACACATAGAGCCTGAACAAACCATTTTTTAAATGCTTCAACACATAAAAAAAAGATACACATCATGAGCAAATATTATTTACCCCAGAAATATGACACTGATGTAACATCAAAAATCAATTAATTTAATGCATCATATAATATAATAAATAATTAGAACCACAAGGTCATCCCAACAAATGCACAGAAAGCACCTGACAAAATCCAACATCTATTCATGATAAACACTCTCAACAAACCAGGAACAGAATAAATTTCTCCAGTGTATAAAAAGCATCTAGAAAAACCTACAACTAAAACCACACTAAACGAAGGAAGGGATACCTTTGCCATGAAATGGAAAAGAAGGTAAGTATATCCATCCTCATTACTTCTGTTCAATATTTTACCAGAGGTTATAGCCAGTGCAATAGTAGAGGAAATAAAATTTAAAGTCATCCGGATTAAAAAGAAAAGATGTAAGCATTTCTTTATTTGCAAAGGACATGATCCCATACCAGTAACCTATAAACTAGAATAAATAATTTTAACATGTTTGCAAGATAGAAAAGTAACACCCAAAAACAAACTGTATTTCCATATACTAAAAATGAACACTTCAAAATTGAAATTAAGAAGCAAGGGGCGTCTGGGTGGCTTAGTCAGTTGAGTGCCAGACTCTTGTTTTGGCTCAGGTCATGATCTCGAGGTCCTGGGATGACTGAGCCCTGAGTGAGGCTCTGTGCTCAGTAAGAGTCTGCTTGAGACACTCTCTCTCCCTCTCCTTCTGCTCTTCCCCAGCTCTCTCTGTCACAAAATAAATAAATAAATCTTGGTGGGGGGGGCAGTAATACCACAGCCAATTAATACTTTACAGGTGAATCATGAATACTTAATGGTGAAAAGATAGTATCTTCCATAAATGGTGTCTCCCACATACTTGGTTTTGATTCACATTTCCTTGATGATTAGTGATACTGAACATCTTTTCAGATACCTGTTGGTCATGGCTATGTCTTCCTTGGAGAAATGTCTATTCAGATTCTCTACCCATTTTTTTTAAATCAAATTATTTGTTTTTGTTTTTGTTTTTGTTTTTTTGCTAGTCAGTTATAAACATTCCTGGTTTGCAAGTATTTTCTCCCATTCCATAGGTTCCATCTTCATTGTCCTGATGGTTTATGTTGCTGTGCAGAAGTTTTTAGTGATGTAGTCCCACTTGTTCCTTTCACCTTTCATTATGTATGTTTTCAGTGTCATATCTAAAAACTCACTGCCAAGGCCAATGTCAAGGAACTTTTTCTGTGTTTTCTCCTAGGAGTTTTATGGTTCTGGGCCTTTTTTTTTTTTTTTTTTAAATTTCAGAGAGAGAGAGAGAGAACAGAAGCAGAGGGAGGGGCAGAGTGAGAGGGGAAGAAGACTCCCCACTGAGTGTGGAGCCTGACATGGGGCTGGATACCAGGCTCCACAGATTAGGACCTGAGCTGAAATCAAGAGCTGGATGCTTAACAGACTGAGCCACAAGGCACCCTTCTGGGCCTTATTTTTAAGTCTTAAATTCATTTAAGTTAATTTTTGTATAACATAGGGTATGGGTCCAGTTTCATTCTTTTGGATATTTTGTGAATATCCAGTGTTCCCAACACCTTTTAATGAAGTCATAATTTGCATATAGATTACCCGTTACCAAATGAATCAATACTTTTCACCATAACTCACATGAATAAAGAGTTCATGAGGGTATATCTACATATTATTGATAGAAGAGAAAACTGAAAAGCAGTCTCTGAGACATTTAATTTCTGTGTTATATGTGCATCACATATGTTTGTTATATATCTAGATAGGCAGATATGAGATTTATGGCTGGCTCTTTATATACAGATTTTTGCATCACAAGGAGACACTGCATAGCAATTCCCTGATATTTTGGTAGTTTCCAAAATACATATTATGGAACAGAAATATTGCCAAATAATTATTTCATAATAGGAAATACATGGGCTTATATATGCCCACCCAGACCCAAGGTACAAATATTTGAGTCTGACTATGATATCAATATTAGATCTGAGATCTTTGCTGTCATTTCATTTATCTCTGAGACTGAATACCCTAAGGACAAGTGGGTGTGGGAGCATATGACATATACACAAAACAAAAGCAAGGGAAAAAATGACAAATTAGCAATCATACCTGAGGGAAGCCATGTAAAGGCTGGAGGCTAGAGCCAAACCAGGCCCTGACTTGTGTCTCCTTAGAAGGCTCTCAGGGTTAATTGACCTAAAGGCTGGAAAAGTTGAGTAGCACTGAGAAAGGGTCTGAGCTATGTGCCTTGTGCTCGCCTACGTGATTTCCCGCAGTAGAGTGGTTAAGAACAAGGGTTTTGCGTAGACACTGATGTATCGCAAAGGTCCTGCGTAGGTCATGATGTAGTTGCACGAGTCATAAACCTCATCTGCTATTTTTACCCTATCCTTTGAAGTATCAAGTAACTATCTATATGTCATGCATGATCGACAGCTGATAGCAATATGTTCCTTAGATCTAAAGATCAATAGCAATGTGATGAGAACCAGCTGTAAAAATATTGAGTTGACTATGATTAATTACTTCTTTGTTTCTTTCTATCCCAAACGCTATATATACTCTGGTAGTTCCCAGAATAAAGCGACACTGATTGGATATCATCCTTCGTGTCCCTCCTGTCCTCATTTCTTCTTGAGCCATTTTCTTATCCTCTAGACCCTGGTTGTGCAGCCAAGCCGACAGTGACAAGTGGTGCCCGAACAGGGACTGTGGAGCAAATTGGAGAGAAGCGCACAGAAAAGTAAGTAGTTACAAACTTCCAGGTAAGAGAAGCCCGGACTATAGGGGTGACAGCAGGAGTAAAATAATATGGGGCAAGGTCATTCTGGAGAACAAGCCCTTTTCCTGATGGCATTGCAGACTCTTATGAAAAAACAGGGATCTAAGGTAACCAAAAAGGGCTTGCGACAGTTTTTCAGTACAATGTCTGATTTATGTCCCTGGTTTCCAAAAGAAGGCACTGTTAGTTTAGAAATATGGCAAAAGGTGGGACAGGAAATAAAAAATCAACTGAAAATATGAGGCCCTTTGGCCTGTCCTGAAGGGACCATGAGAATCTGGGAAGACATTAGGGAGGCCCAAGATCCTCAATATTCACTTGAATTGATGTCCCTCTCCTCCCAAAATTCAGAAGATATAATAATTCAGGAGCGAGAAACACTAGGTAAACATCCCAAAACAGATAGTTCTCCGCTCTCTCCAAAGTTGTTTGAGGGCATGACAGAATTACAACCACCTTTAAAAACTTGTCCTCCCTTAACCAGTGGAGGCATCGAGTTTTCTGAGGATGATGTTCCTCTCGATGATGACAGGGGGGTCTTTTTGACCTCCAGACCACCCGGCCCAACATTAACAGTCTCTACTGAGACACAGACTGTACCTATTAATCATGTAGAGACACAGACCCCTCAAGAAATAGAGCCACCACAAAAGTCAGGAGGATCAGCCCTGATCGGTTTTCCTATTATGCAACACCCGCAATCTGGGGTTCCTTATAAAGATGGAGAGCCAATGCCGAAAAGTATGTTCCCACTTCGCCGATATCCTGATGTATACCCTAAACAACTCCTTGCTGGCATAAAGACTTTAAAAATAACACCATTACAGCAAACATTATATCAGGCTCAACAAGCAGGGAAGACACTTCTGCATTTTCCGCATATCCAGTCACACAGGCAGAAAACAGGCAGAGAGTTTATAATAGTGTTAATTTTAAAATGTTAAAAGAGATCAAAATGGCCACATCACAATATGGACCCACGGCCCCATATACTTTCTTTGTTAGATGGAGTTCGTTTAGAAGCATTATGTCCTGGAGATTGGAAAGTCATTGCTCAAGCTTGTTTGTTCCGGTGGCGATTTTCTATTATGGAAAACAGAATTTTTTTTTTTTTTTTTAAAGATAACTGTCTCCCAATGAAGGGAATTTTATTTCTGACAGACAGTGGGTACAGCAATCTTTTAATTTGCTACAATTCTGATTCAGCTGGAAGGCTTACCAATACTTTACCAATGCCACATCCTGTCAGTGCATTATTTTTTTTTAATTTTTATTTTTTATAACCATATTTTTATCCCCAGGGGTACATGTCTGTGAATCGCCAGGTTTACACACTTCACAGCACTAACCATAGCACATACCCTCCCCAATGTCCATTACCCCACCCACCTTTCCCGACCCCCTCCCCCCAGCAACCCTCAGTTTGTTTTGTGAGATTAAGAGTCACTTATGGTTTGTCTCCCTCCCAATCCCATCTTGTTTC
>PISX010038682.1:0-10016 GCA_004024625.1 Mellivora capensis
AGGGCCGACGAGGCAAGAATGGTTTTCACCTTTGGAACCGTTGTAAAATCAAATGAAAGGAGTGTGAGAGAGCTCCTATGACCCACAGAGGGTAAAATATTTACCACCTGGGCCTTCACAGAAAGTTTGCCAAGCCCCTGGCCATCAACCAAGAGTTATCTGTGGGAACTCTGGGCCCTGTTTCACCATGCTAGGGCAAGGTCCCTGCTTGGTCACAGGGTCTCCTTCCCTGGTCCTCTCTGGTGGGCAGCTCCGCATCAGGTGGTGGGATTCTGAGATGGGACGGCTCCGTTCTGTCATCTCTAGGCCTTCCTGTGGGCCAGACCAGCCCCTGTCCTTGGTCCGGATCCCAGCAGCTGTCTGTACCTGGCACTTAATCCAGAATAGGATAAACGTGATTCTCTGCCGGGTGGCTGCGTGTCTGCGGCAGGATCTGGGCGTCTCGGGGCGTCTCAGGCAAGGGACGCTGGCCCAGGGGGAGCTTTTTGTAGCCCCCCCCATTCACTGCGCGTTGGTTTGCTCCCGCCACCATGGCAAAGAACCACAGAAATCTGTCTTCCACGGTCCCGGAGGCTGGAATTCCGACCTCGAGGTGTCCGCGGGGTTGGTTTCCCCTGTGGCTTCTCTCCTAGGCTTGCAGATGGCAGCCCTGTGTGAGCCCCTGGTGTGTCTCTCTCCTTATAAGGACACCAGCCATAGGATGGGGGCCCACCCATTCGACCTCATTTAACCACAATGATCTCTTTAAAGCCCCATCTCCAAATACAGTCACATTTTGAAGTTACTGGGCATTGCGATTTCAACATACATATCTGGGGGAACATATTTAATCTATGACATCCTCAAATGGCTAGAGGCTTGACCTTTTATAGCTGTAGCGGATGTCTACAACCCACCTGTGCTTTGTGCGGGTGGCACGGAGGGCCAGCAACCTTTGCTTCACGGTATGGAGTTGGTCTGGGGACAGTCGAAGACCACCTTTCCCACTGGGGGTGGGGGACATGGGCCACCCCTTGCCTGTAGAAAGCGAGACAGGGATGTATTCAGAAATGGCTGAGCCTTTGCCACTTGCCCTTCCCCTACCTGTCCTCTGGATCCCCACCCCCGGGGCATCTCCAGGAGCGGAGGTGTGAGATGGTGGAGGGAGCCCCCATGGAGTCCTTCCTCCTCCTAACTGGCTGCGAGGAATAATGTCCCGGGCCTTTGGGGTTGCTTGCCGTGTTCAGTGCCTGCCGACCCAGGTCCGTGACGTCACCCGTCACCTCCGCCCGGATGGGACCAGGCGCCAGCCCTGTTTGACAGACAAGGAGGCACCCGGGGAGCTCAGCACTCAGCACCCAGTAAGTGTGGGGACCAGCAGGGGAACCTGGGGCCCGCTGACCCCGCAGCCGCCCTGATCACGCTCCCAGCCACACTGCACAGGCTACAGGCCCGGGGCCTAGGGCAGTTCTTCCCCTACACATAGTTGGTGCGGCCTGTCCAGCTCTGGCCCAAAGAGCATTCCTTAAATAAACATGGAAACTGGGTACCATTTAGAAAACAGCAACACTGCACATGAAAAGTCTGTCTTTTCAGCTCCCTGATCTCAAGCAAAGTATTAGTCCCCCGAGCCTCCGTTTCCCCACTGGAAAAGTGGGATAATTAATAGTATGCCAGATACTAGTTATTTCCTAATAAATATTTTATTATTGATAATAGAGCATAATTATATTTGTATGATATTATTTGTATTATTTATACTTAATAACTATTTATTATGGACAAAGTAGAGCACCATGATGATCAATAATGAAATACGAAAATATTCAGGTTGTGGGTGAGGTGTGTACCGAATGGCACTCCTGCTGCACTTAGAGCACTTTACAGGTTCACGGGAATTCCATCCAGTGTGCTGGGGTTCGCGGCGGGGTTGAGTGGGCGCAGTGATTAGTCTGTGACGTGAGAAAGGATTGTTCTGTAATTCCAAAGATTCCAAGAGATTCCTGGGATGGCTCGCCACCGCCGCTCTGGGCTTCTGCAGGACCAGCCTCCTTCTCCCCAATCTCTGAGGCCCCCGGTCTGACCACTCCCAGCCCAGGAATTGGGGCTGTGAGGGGAGCTGGCTGACCCGGAGACCCCTTCCTCATATTCTAGGGCAGGCCTGTGGGGTCCCTGAAGTTCTGGTGAGGTCCCCAGCAGTAGGGCAGTGTCTATGCAGGTAGAGCAGAAGGGCTACGTCCCTCTGGCTGGACGTTGGAGGGCCGCGCTTGGCCAGAGGCCCGCAGGGAGCCTTGTCCAGCCACCCCCGCTGAGGCTCAGTCGGGGAGACTGGCTCTGGCTAGGGCGATGACGGAGCCACCACGCCTTTCATTTTCTGCCACTTTGCCCTCTCGGGGCCTTGCTGGCGCCAGAGAGACTGCCCCTCCCAGAGCTAATTCCTAGCCCGTCTAGGAACAAGCTAGGGAACAACTCGTCTGTAAGTAGCTTTTTAAAGGCCGACCAGCCTATCCAGAGCGCTCATGCCTGAGAACCTTCTTTCTTTATTTTTATTTGTCAGAGAGGGAGAGAGAGAGAGAGCGAGCACAGGCAGACAGAGTGGCAGGCAGAGGCAGAGGGAGAAGCAGGCTCCCTGCCGAGCAAGGAGCCTGATGTGGGACTCGATCCCAGGACGCTGGGATCATGACCTGAGCCGAAGACAGCTGCTTAACCAACTGAGCCACCCAGGTGTCCCCCTGAGAACCTTCTTTACCAGGCTCTCACTCACACGCCAGCCTCTGCGGGCCTGCCCTCAGCCCCCGGGCAGGTACCAGACAACTGTGGCCGCCCCCACGGGCCCCGCAGTCCACTGAGATGATCCAGACCCGCAGATCCTCCACACGCTCACCCTGCCTCCCCTGTTCCTTCCTGGGGGACGAAGGGAAACAGGCCGCATCCAGGTTTCCAGGAACTGCGTTAGGTCTGGAGCGGAACGGACTGGCGCTCGGG
The DNA here is from genome assembly GCA_004024625.1 of Mellivora capensis. Taxonomy (NCBI): domain Eukaryota; kingdom Metazoa; phylum Chordata; class Mammalia; order Carnivora; family Mustelidae; genus Mellivora; species Mellivora capensis. Next base: position 2,965 of record PISX010038682.1, read on the forward strand.
AAGACTCGCTTGCTTATTCACCACCTAGCCAGCTAGCATTTATTGATGCTACCCTCAACTCATTCATTCGGCATTTATCGAGTGCCTGCGGTGTGCCAGGCCCTGTTTCAAGTCCTAGGGAAACAACAGTGAGCAAAACCGACCACAGTTCTGCCCTCATTCCAGGGAAGAAGATAGATGACAAAGAAGTAAAATCAGTACTAAGGCAGGCTGTAGTCTGGGTCAGGGTCACGAAGCAGGGGATGGAGCTACAATTTCAAACAGGGAAATCAGGAGGGCAATGTTTAAGGCAGGCCCTGGTGTCATTCAGGGTTCTCCAGAAAGACAAGTCTTATCTTATTATATGTGTATATTTTATTATATATATCATGTATTTTATGTCATATACTATCATTAGCTCATTGTGTCTTTTTCTTTTTTTAATTTAAATTCAATTAGCCAACATGTAAGTACATCATTAGTTTCAGATGTAGAGTTCAATAATTCGTCAGTTGCACTTAACACCCAGTGCTCATCATAACGCGTGCCGCCTTAATGCCCGTCCCCCAGGAACCCCGTCCCCAAAGCCCCTCCCCTCCAGCAACCCTTAGTTTGTTTCCCAGTTTAGAGTCTCTCATCGTTCGTCTCCCTCTCTGATGATTTCACATTTGGTTTTCCCCTCCCTTCCCTATGATCCTCTGCCCTGTTTCTTATGCTCCACACATGAGTGACACCATATGATCATTGACCTTCTCTGCTTGCCTTACTTCACTCAGCATAATCCCCTCCAGTCCCGTCCATGCTGATGCAAATATCCATCCTTTCTGATGGCTGAGGAATATTCCATTCTATATATGGACCACATCTTTATCCATTCGTCTGTTGAAGGGCATCTGAGCTCCTTCCACAGTTTGGCTGTTGTGGACATCGCTGCTATGAACATTCGGGTACAGGTGCCCCTTCCAATCACTGCATTCGTATCTTTGGGGTAAATCCCTAGTAGCACAATTGCTGGGTCTTAGGGCAGCTCTTTTTTTAACACTGTATATATCTTTTTTTTCTTTAAAGATTTTATTTATTTATTTGACAGAGACCACAAGTAGGCAGAGAAGCAGGCAGAGAGAGAGGAAGCAGGCTCCCTGCTGAGCAGAGAGCCCGATGCGGGGCTCGATCCCAGGACCCTGAGATCATGACCTGAGCCGAAGGCAGAGGCTTAACCCACTGAGCCACCCAGGTGCCCCTAACATTGTATATATCTTAAATATATACCCCAAATTATCTTATTTTACATATATTGTACATATATTACATAAAGTATATAATGTATATAACACAATTACTGTATAATACAATGTATATGTTATATATGTTTGTTCTATGTATAATGTTTGATTGTTGTATTTGTATTTAAGTATAAATGTATGTATTAAGTATGAGTAGAAAAACACCCCACTTCTCCTGGGCACCGGATGTGCGGGGGCTCCCCTACCCCGAGCAATTCTGACACCAGCTGGATGCCCTACAAGTCAGCTCAACTGTGTGCCCGGAGGTAGCGTCCGATCCCACGGGCGGGGGGCTCCCCTGTGCGCGGTTTCAGAGGCCATTCACAACTCCAGACTGCCACCCGTCCCGAGTGGCTATGTCTCAGAGGATCTCAGTCCTCATCCTTGGGTCTAATTTGTTAGAGGGGCTCGCAGAATTCAGACACCTGTTACTCCCTAGGTCCCTGGTTTCTTTTTTTTTTTTTTTAAAGATTTTATTTATATATTTGTCAGAGAGAGTGAGCACAGGCAGACAGAGTGGCAGGCAGAGGCAGAGGAAGAAGCAGGCTCCCTGCTGAGCAAGGAGACTGACGTGGGACTCAATCCCAGGACACTGGGATCATGACCTGAGCCGAAGGCAGCCGCCCAACCAACTGAGCCACCCAGGCGTCCCCCCTGGTTTCTTATGAAGGACCTGACGGGACGCAGATGCACGGCTGGAGGAGGAGGTGAACAGGGTGAGGTCTGGGAGGTCCCGAGTGCAGGAGCTTCTGTCCCCCGCGGAGCTGCCCCCCACCCCGCCCCCTGGCAAGGCCAGTCATTAACTCCATTTCCAGCCCCTCTACCCTCGCTAGAGAATGGGTGCGAGGGAGGACTGAAAATCCCAAGCTTCTAATCAGGGCTTGGTGTTTCTGGTGACCAGCCCTCTAGGGGCCCACCCAGAGCCACCTTATCAGAACAAAAGACATCTCTATGACCCAAGAAATTCCAAGAGATTTAGGAGCTCCATGCCAGACCAAACATGTACAAAACATTCCCCCTGAGGACACAAGCCACTCAGTCGACAGCACTGCTTTCCATGTGCTGCACACATCACCTCATTTATTCCCCACGACAATGCATCAGGTGAGGACTGCTATTACCCCCACTTTACAAATGAGGAAACAGGTTCAGAGAGGTTAAGAAACTTGCCCAGAGTCACACAGCAAGGGCAGAGCCTGGATCTGAACCTGGCAGTGTGGCTTCCGGGCCCCCATTCCTCCCGGCGCCTGGCACCCTCACGTGCAGGCTGTGCGATCTCACTCCAACCTCGAGCCCCCCGGGCCTCGGCCTCCCCACCTGCGCCCTGGATGACGTGGTGAGAAGACCAGCATTTGTGTCACGTCCTGGGCATGTGCCCAGTGCTCCACATAGGCTAACTGTCCTGACAACGTGCTCCCACCGCCCCCTCGGGAGGATCAGTGCTGAACCTCCAATGCCCGCTTCCCCGCCCCTGGGTGTGGATCTCACCCGCCTGGCTAAAGGTCGCCTGGCGTCTTCAGGTCTCTGTCCAGTGTCGCTAATCACCCAGCCTGAACCGGCCTCGTGCCTCAGCTGGCTCGCCTCCCCCCACCACCACCGGTGTCCCCTCCGTGGCCGGGCTCCGTGTCCCAGCGCCCCTCGCCCGCTCACCGCTGCCCAGAGACGCGAGAACGGAAGCTCCAGCAGAGGCTCATCCCCGCTCTGTGCTGCACCCCCAGCCTCGGCTTCGGGAACCGCGCCCAGTCTGCAGGAACTGCTGTAGAATGAGGGCCGCTGGGGCCTGTCTGTCCCAGGCCTCAGGTTCCCCCATCCCAGCCCACCTTCAGGGACCAGGCGGCAAAGAGTGAAATGGGAGGTGCCGCTCGCCTCACCCCTCCACTCCCTGCCCTGCACTGGTTCTGGAAGAGCACTGGCCGGGCACGGGAAGGCGGAGCAGGGAGAGGTGGTCGGCCTCCTCTCACCAGCAGGGGAAGGATGCCCCAGAGGGTGGCCCCGCGACTACCGGTGATGGGACAGAAGGAAACACAGGGGCGTGGAAACAATGGCTGCTGGCACAAGCCACCAGAGACCAGGCCTCCCGGCTACCAGAAGGGCCATAGAGGTGACAGGCTTCCCTGTACCCCTTCCTGACCACAGAGACACACGGTCGGACAGAACTGGCTCAGGCTCACGTGGCCGGGCTGCCCATCCTCCCTGGCCACCTTCCACGCTTGTCACGTCTCACCACAAAGGCCTCCACATGCGCTACTGTGGGTTTCAGTCACCTTGAATGTCAGGACTCCCATCTTTTTCAGCCACCCCCATGCAGGTGGCCTGGCAACACTTCATTCAGATGGCAGGAAGGGACATGTGGGGACAGGGCCATGCCAGCAGCATCGGGACAAGCAGACGTGAGGCTGCCTCTCTCAGCTCCTGGTGGGGTGAGGCTGGCCAACCCCCTGGCCTGGCCCCAGCTGCCCCTGCCGTTGCCCAGATGATGATGGCAGGACTGAGGGCCCTCCTGGTCACCAGGGCAGTGACAGCATTTCCCAAGGAAGTGCCACGTGCAGCAAGACCTCACTCTGATGATTAAAGCCAGAGCAGCAACGCAATTCTAAGCCTCATTCACCCCCCCTCCCCACCGGTGGCATGACACCACAGGGCTGCCTTCTCTGTGTCCTCCCTCTTCTCCTGGAATCTGATCTGGATGGAATGACCTCACGGCCATGGCAGGCACACAGCAGCTCGGACCCTGGGCCACTGCCACTCTTTCAGGGAAGAGGGAGAGACCCAGACCCATATATAGACCTATCCACACAGGATGCTTCACCGGTCATGGCAATCGTTGGTGGCTAAATCCACAGAATGAAGCTTTGGGCCTTTGTGTCACCACACGAGGTCTGTCTCCACCAGGACGTGACTGAGAAAATGTGCTGGAAACCACCACAAAACTGTGAGGGAAGCCAGCCTTCCCTCACTGGACGGCTGGCACAGGACGGGAAAGCCAGAGAACCAGAGCAACACTCCTGACGCCTGGAACAAGCCTATCCTGATAGCCACCTGGCTGCCAAACAACCATCCAAAAAACCGTCCACCTTGCTTATGCACTCTTGAGTAGCTGCTTTGCCTGCTTGCAACACAAAGTGCTCACACGTATAAAAGATCTCTTAAAATGAACTGTTTACTCTTTGTGGACATTGATGTAGGAAACACCAAGACATCTGCAACAAGTAGCATGGAATGTTAAAACAGAAAGGGCAGCATCAAAGGCCCCAAGGAAGGAGACTCTGGGGCTGGGGGAGGGGGAGTCTCTGTGTAAACAAAGCATCAGGTGAGCCTTAGGAAACTCCCTTGGAGCTGCCTTCAAATTTAACTGCAAAAATCACTATAAAAACGGAGTGTGTGCCCAGATACGCAAACTTTCTAAGGTAAGTCTTTAAACCTGAATATCCAGCCTGCTGGTGTTCGCCCGCCCTCCCAGTCTCCCACGGGCACTGAAGCAGATTTCGACAGGACCACTGGTGCCTATATCTTTTGCACCTGACGACTGTTTAAAATTACACCAGTCTCTCTTAATTAAAAGTTTTATTTAAAAGAAAATTTAACAGACTGAGAAACGTCGGCCTCCAAAGTGCTTACTGTTATTCAGAGACTCGGAAAACCACCTTTTCTGCCCACTGATAACTTGCCAGCATCTCCAGCATGGGGGCTCAGGGACGGATGGAGGGAGGGGCCCTCTGGCTTCCACCCCAGGAGGGATTTCATGGAGGATGAGGACCTGACATCTGGACCAGATCTAGGGTCCAGAAACGTCCCCACGTTCCCTTATCGAGTCCATCTCCCCAGACCCCTCCTGCTTTCCTACTGAGTGTTGCCCCAGAGACACCGAACGCCTCGTCCCGGCTCTTACATGTCACCGCCACAGCCTGGAATCCTGATGCCGGGCTCCTGGAGCTCCTGGGAGTTTCCAGCCACAGCAGCGGCCCTGATCATGGCCCCCAGCGCGTCAGACCCGGAGGGACTCCCTTTCTGCCGTGGGCGTGCAAGTGCCCAGCGGGGAGGGAGCCGTCCACGAGGCCCCAGTTGTAAGGCCCAGGTGGGGCGGGACTCCTCTCAGCCAGGGTGCCAGCGGTGGGCGACCCTGTCGGACTTGTCACACTGCCGGCGGGTCTGATGGATCCCACCCGCCCTGGAAGGGACTTGGAGGCACCTGAAGGGAAGCCCCGGGACGAGGTGCCCCCCCGCAGGCCGCCCCCTAAGTGTGGATCCTCAGGTGGCGCGTGAGGTTGGTGTTGCGGCTGAAGGCCTTGCCGCACTCGCCGCACCGGTAGGGCTTCTCGCCCGTGTGGATGCGCTGGTGCACCGTGAGCGAGGAGTTCTTGATGAAGGCCTTGCCGCACTGGCCGCACCGGTACGGCTTCTCGCCGGTGTGGATGCGCTGGTGCTCGATGAGGTAGGCGCTCTGGCTGAAGGCCTTGCCACACTCGCCGCACGCGAACGGCTTCTCGCCCGTGTGGCCCATCTGGTGCACGAGCAGCGACGAGCGGCCCGTGAAGTGCTTGCTGCAGACGGCGCAGGCGTAGGGCTTCTCGCCGGTGTGCACGCGCCGGTGCTGCGTGAGCGCCGAGTTCTTGCTGAAGGCCTTGCCACACGCGCTGCACTCGAAGGGCTTCACGCCGATGTGGAAGCGCTGGTGCTGGATCAGGTAGGAGCTCTGGCTGAAGGCCTTGCCGCACTCGCCGCACGCGTACGGCCGCTCGCCCGTGTGGCGGCGCCGGTGCAGCGTGAGGGACGAGCTCTTGTTGAAGGCCTTGCCGCACTCCTTGCACGCGTAGGGCCGCTCGCCTGTGTGCGTGCGCCGGTGCTCGGTCAGGTGCATGTTCTGGCTGAAGGCGCGGCCACACGCATCGCACACGTAGGGCTTCTCGCCCGTGTGCGTGCGCTGGTGCACGAGGAGGTGCATGTTCTGGCTGAAGGCCTTGCCGCAGTCGCCGCACGCGTACGGCTTCTCCCCGGTGTGCACGCGCTCGTGCTGCGCCAGCGAGGACGTCTTGCGGAAGGCCTTCCCGCACGCGGCGCACACGTAGGGCTTCTCGCCCGTGTGCGTGCGCTGGTGCACGACGAGGTTCATGCGCTGGCTGAAGGCCTTGCCGCAGTCGCTGCACGCGAACGGCTTCTCCCCGGTGTGCACGCGCTGGTGGATGGTGAGGGACGAGCGCTCGATGAAGTGCTTCCCACACGCGTCACACTCGAAGGGCTTCTCCCCCGTGTGGATGCGCTGGTGCTTCATCAGCGACGAGCTCCGGCTGAAGGCCTTGCCGCACGCGCTGCAGCCGTAGGACCTCCTGTCCACGTCCGGTCGGGACGGCGGGCTGACGGCCGGGCCCCCGGAGAAGGTCTTCCCAGGCGCGGCCAGTGCCCAGGTCCCCTCTTCCCTCGGGCCCTCCAACCGTGGCGGGACCGGCCCGGAGCTCTGTGGGGTGAAGACCTGAAATCCCATGGCCGCGGGGGTCAGCCCCGGGGAAAGCTCGGGCCGCTGCGGACGGGTCCCTGGGCTTCCCGGCTGCCTCTCCACCCGCTCGCCCTGTGTCCACGCTCCGTCAGAGGCCAGACCGCGAGCACCATGTCTCAGGGGTCCCTCCGCGACCACCCCAGCGGGCGGTCTGTCTTCCACACTGTCCTCCTGTGGCCCCGACTCCTTCATTTCAGGTCTAGTCTCCAAGTCTGGGGGAGGGGAAAGAGAAGAGGAAACGCACGGGGTTAACAATGCTGGGAGGAGGGGACGGATGAGCATGGGAAGTCAGAGACACA
>PISX010038683.1:0-10010 GCA_004024625.1 Mellivora capensis
AGGAAGATGTGGGGAAGATGTTTTATGGCCAAGTACAGGTCCTGCCTGAGTTCTCCATGTATAAACGGCCTTCCCTCAAGGGGCGCCTGGGTGGCTCATTCAGTTAAGCTTCCAACTCTTGGCTTGAGCTCAGGTCATGATCTCAGGGTCATGAGATCAAGCCCCACATGGGGGCTCAGCACAGAGTTTGCTTTGGATTCTCTCCGTCTCTCTCCCTCTGCCCCTTTCCCTGCTCACACTCTATAAATACATACATACATTCATAAAATCTTTATGAAATAAACTGTCTTCACTCAGTACTTCTCATTTTCTAAAAAACCTAAAAATCTTCACCAATTTGTTAGAAACTGAATTATTTTTATTTTTTTACTTTTTAAAAAAATATTGTATTTACTTATTTGACAGACAGAGATCACAAGTAGGCAGAGAGGCAGGCAGAGAAGGGGGGTGGGGAAGCAGGCTCCCTGTTGAGCAGAGAGCCTGATGTGGGACTCGATCCCAGGACCCTGAGATCATGACCGGAGCTGAAGGCAAAGGCTTAACCCTCTGAGCCACCCAGGTGCCCCAGAAATTGAGTATTTTTAAATTTTGTTTTTATTTTATCATTAATAAAGTTTCAAATGTGTTCTTATATATTAACCATTTCATTCCGTCATTTGTGAATAAGCTTTTCATGTACTTAGCATTTCTACGACGTCACAGTATCTTTCTTATCAATATGCATAGGGACTTTATATATTAAGGCTATTAACACTGATGGCCACTTCTCATTTTGTGGCTTATCCCTCCTTCCTATATTGTTTCATATAAATAAAACCTTAAAAATTATTTACGTCTCAAGTTTAAAGCAATAATAATAGGGTTTTTTTTAAGATTTTATTTATTTATTTGAGAGAGAGAGAGCATGAGCAGTGGGGGAGGAGCCAGAGGGAGAAGCAGGCTCCCCACTGAGCAGGGAGCCCAATGTGGGACTGGATCCCAGGACCCTGGGATCATGACCTGAGCTGAAAGCAAACGCTTAACCAACCGAGCCACCCAGGCGTCCCTCAACAGTAATTTTAGATTGTCAGTTTACGAGGTTATTGGGTAAAAGAGTTTAAATTTTTCTGAGTCAAGACTTATACACACGGAACACCTAGGAGCGATACAAGCCAGTCTAAAACCCAGGGCTAAGGCAAGGACCACAAAAGCCGTGCTAGACACCAGGAAATACGGTGGGATCCTGCTAGTGCCAGACGGGGAGTTCAGAGATTCCTAATGGGCAGTGGTAACCCGTCAGTTAAATTCTCCAAAGCTTCGTATCATTATCTAAGAAATGCAGTAGAAAATGCTTTGCTACTGGAGGAAAGTCTTCGCAGGAGAAAGGGGGGTCTACGCATACGCTCGGGGCCAAATGCCACCTTGGGGGTAACCCGGCTTAGCTCCCATAATGGAAAAGTGATTTCTTTAGCCTGGAATGAAAGCCATGCTGTGCCTCTGGGGGAGGGGGGGTTGTCCTGGCTCGCAGGCGACCTGGCCACTCCTGCTCCTTCACTGGCAAGATTGGGACCCAGAGCCCTACTGGGTCTTAACTTCCTCCTCATTTTCTCACTTAACTCTTCAATTCCCAGATGGTTCCCACTATGACTTTTGGAGACTTCGTTCATGCGACCGACAGTCCCAGACCCTGTCCACCCTTCAACACTCGAGAGAATGAGAAGAGGAATCACAGGTCATCCAAGGGGAGGACAGGACATCTGTGAACATCCCCGAGCATCTGTCCTGGGGCTGGCGCGGTGGTACGCAGTTTACGCACCGACAGCCGCTGCAACACTGTTAGGTGCGCTTTTCCCCAGATCATGTCTCGCAAAGACCAGGTCACCTCTGTGGCAACACAGACACGAGCAAGAAGCCCTGTTTACAGCCAGGCCTGCCTGACATCGATGCATGACACTGGAGAGTGTGAGGAACCTGGGCCAGAAGTTGGAAATGCAAGGTTTCCAAGACCCTAAGGATTTTTAGGGGTTCGCTAAACTGGGGAATAGGGTTGTTGGGAGTCAAAGAGAATAAACTGAATTGTTTTATTTTAGAAAATGCTATCACAAGCACCATGAATCCCCACTGGCCAGCCCTAGACTGGGTCTGTATCTCAGCTCAGTGCTAGAACGTGAGGATCCAGAGACGAGTGCAGGGGACGTGCAGCCTCGTGGATTACAGAGGCTAGGGGTCAAGAGTACCGTTACTCAAACCTAAAAATATGTGTGCATAATTAACTGTGGCCAGTGATATCAGAGCTCAGGGCTACCTGAAACATCTGTGGCAAGCAGAATAATAATCCCCAAAGACATTCAGACCCTAACCTCCAAACCTGTGACTATGTTATGTTATACAGCGGGGGGATGGGGTGGGTATGGAGGGTTTAGGTAGAATTCAGAGTGTGAATTAGCTCACTTTTTTAAAAAAGGAGATGATCCCGGATTGGCTGGCTGTGCTCCATGGAATGACAAGGCCCTCGAGTGGCAAAGAGCCCAGGTGCCAGGGAAGGAGATATGACCAGGACAGAGGTCTGAGTGATGGAACTGTTGGCCTCAAAGATGGGAGTAGACATAAGCCACGGAACGAAGGCAGCTTCTAGAAGCTGTTCAGAAAAGAGATTCTCCCCTGCAGCCTCTAAAAGGAATGCAGCCCATCTTGATCTTATTTTATTTTTTGACGAGTTATTTATTTCAGAGAGTGAGCATGAGTACAGGGAGTAGGGGCAGAGGGAAGGGAGAGGGAAACCCAAGCGGACTCCACTCTGAGCATGAAGCCCAGAGTGGGACCCCATCCTACCAACCAAGATCAAGACCTTAGCTGAAACCAAGCGCTGGACGTGTGATCCCCTGTGCCACCCAGGCACCCCCATCTTGAATTTAGTCCAGTCAGACCCACTTTGGACTTCTGACCTGCAGAACTTAATAAATGTGTGGTGTTTTAAGCCACTGATTTGTGGCAATGGAGGGGAATTTGTTACAGCAGAGATAAGACACTAATGCAGTGGGAGGTCCTGGAAAATCTCCCATTAGGTTGTGGCTCTTGAATAGGATCTGAAGGAACCACACAGGCTACCTGGGCGAACAGGTAGAGGGCGGAGTCGGAACAGACCGAACAGAGGCGGTTAGAGCAGCAAGGGGAGGGGTGTTGTGGGGGGGGGGGGTTGGAGAGCTCAGCAGGTGCTCAAGCAGGGACCAGGTCGGCAGCCTCCAGCACAGGGATCCTTCTAGAAAAATGGGAACCCACCGAAGATGGGCTCAGCGCCCAAGATGGCATCATTAGAATTTTGCCAAACACAACACAAGAATGTTGCTTGACCCCAGGTTGGCCCCCTACCTCACTCCGCTATTAATCAGATGCACAAGTTTATATTAACCGGGCACAATAAAAAAGACCAAAAGGCTGGGAAGATGTTCCATGATACATTCCAAAGTCATTTCAAATGATTTGTACGTCACCCCCAGACACCCCCTTCTCCCACAGCAACGAGTGATTAAAAGAGGACGCCAGTACCAAATCTGTTTGATATTTTGCTCTAAATGACCGAGATTGGAGACAACAGAAACACAAGATTCGCTTTCACACTAAAATCGAAGTAAAATTTTGTAATATCAGGTTGGGAACTTTGTTAACCTTTAAAGGTAGTGTGACATCTAGTGGCCAAAGTTACCAATTTCCTTTTCTTTCTTGGCTTGATGCAGGCGCCCTAGTGACAAAACGTACCCTGAAGCCAATACACACCTGGCAGCTGGAATGGCTGAAAGGCGAGGACAACCGAAGGGGATGAAATGTGTTATCTCTGCTCTCCCCAGAGCTTTCGGGCTCAGTTACAGCGTGTGGGGGAAAGACAGGAGCTACCTATTCTAACTCCGGATCTCAAGCGTTGTGTCACTATCCCACCTTCGAGCCGGAGGATGGGCAACCAGACAGAAATGGGGGGAGGCCCCAGCAGCGGAAAGATCTGGGATCCACCAGTGAACAGGGGATTGTCGGGGCTAGAGTGTGGCGATCAACAGGAACCCTCAGCCCTGAGACTGGCACAGAGGAACAGCTCAATAAATATTTACTCCTATTAAATAACATTTCATCAAAGCTGCCAAAAGCCATGGTGGCCAGGAGAATCAGGGGAGTCCCGGCTACCACTGGACGGCAGTTCCTGGGTGTGATAAAATGATGAAACGTTAAATCGCAGATGCCGGCAAACACACATTTTACTGGGGCTGCGGTGTGAGCTGCCGGTGTTTCCCACGGACTGTCGACTGGGCGCCTGCAGAGAAATTGTGCGGCTTCTCGGAGATGCTGGCCCAACTGTAAAATAAGCTTAAGAAACACTTCACAGAAATCCTGTGCAGATCAACCGAGATAATGTGTAGGAAAGAGATTTTAACCCTAAAATAGGACACTCATTTAAAATACCTACACTTGTGGGACGCCTGGGTGGCTCAGTTGGTTGGACGACTGCCTTCGGCTCAGGTCATGATCCTGGAGACCCGGGATCGAGTCCCGCATCAGGCTCCCAGCTCCACGGGGAGTCTGCTTCTCCCTCTGACCTTCTCCTCGCTCATGCTCTCTCTGCCTCTCTCTCAAATAAAGAAATAAAATCTTAAAATACCTACACTTGTTTAACATCGGGCCACTTGTCCAAAGGAAATGCTGAAAGACCTAAAATCATAACCACAGGCAATCAGGCTGCGTGGAAAGGCCATCACAGTCAATTTGCCAAATGTATCCGTTTACTAAAAATGTCTTCATCTGTTGTCAGTCTTGATTACAGGTAATGATAGGTCTTTCTTCCTGAATTTTTATTATAGTCTCTAAGCTCAGCATTCCAGATGGAAACGTCTCAGTTTGTTGTGTTTCTCAGTCCTCGATGTTAATTTCTGCTTTGCCAATATTTAGGCAGGTTGTCTGTGTGTTTGGGTTCATCTCATGTTTTACGGGCATACCTATAGTTTTTCAAATTTGAGGTACAACTCGTTGACTTACTATTATAATCCTTTCCTTTCTGCTTCTTTGAAGGTTTTTCCTGATTCCTTAAATTCTTTGTGTGAACTGACCAGGTTGGACTATTTCACAGGCTTCTTGTTCAAAATCACATTTCAAAATTTTATCAGTGAGAGGGTGTGGGCAATTTCGGATGTTTTATTGATAATTCTGAATTTAACTTTAACTGAATTGAAATTTAAATTCAATCTGATTTTAAATTCTGATTTCCTTAGGATGCTTCTGAATAAAAATGCAGGTTTGATTCCTTTCAATTACATGTAATTAAAAATAATTAAAATGTATTTAAATATTTTATTTGGATAATAAATTCAAATTTTCACTTGCAAAATTATTATGTATAATTATTTTATTTTACCTTAAGCTTGGTGTTTCTGAAAAATTTTAAAAAAATAAGTCTCACATGCCATTTGAGATATTGGCAAAATAATATAAAAATTATGTTCCGAAAATAAATAGAAATAGCATTTAAAAAATTCCTAATGTCTAGAATATCATCACATGGGGGGCCAAATTTTAGATTGGAAAATGGCCTGGAAATGTTTAATTTCATAGTGATTTCTGCTCAGCATTTTTACCAATTTGGGGGTTTAGTCACTATTTACAATTTCACTTTCAGTGACTAAAAAGTGAACATTTGTGTCAATGCTGTTAAAACCACGGTTTTAAAGCTGGATTAATGCCAGTAAGGAAACGTGGTCATTTGCTCAATGTGGAGAAATGCTTCGCAGACTAATTCCAGAGACCGTGAGGAAGCGAGGAACGGCAGAGGGCGCCAGAGAGCACAAGGTCCTCCTTGCCCCATTTCACTGGGGGTGAGCAAGTGTGAGGGAGATTAAACATTCATGCACTTCAGTAAGAAGAGAATGAATGGTGCCATCAACTTGCAAGATAATTCAAATTTCTAGTCTTAGCGATCACTCCAATGTTACCAATGGCTTGGTAATTTTACATGATTAAAAAGATATATAAACCAATGCTAAGGCTTTAAAATGGTAGATTGAGGAAAAATGGACTGGTAGCCCTTGGATGGGTCTAAGTTCACCCGATCCCACGACCTGAATCATTCGGTGACGCTCTCCACCCACTAGAGGAACATGGAAGAACACATCCCCAGCTATGCCCTTGGCTTAAATGGTGTTCCTGAGATTTGGGCACAAACAGCCCCCTGGGTCCACACTCGAGAACACAAGCAGAGAAGAAACGATCCACTCTTACCTTCCCCATGAGGGAAGATGTAGCCAGTACATCCTTGTATCTCCCACAATTGTCACTAATTGATGGTTGAGAATAAACCAAATCCATTCACACTTACTGAGCCATGAACACATTCGAAGTTAAATATAAACGTCCTTGGCAACATTGTAATTACAGGAAATGTTTTAGGGGGAAAAAACATTCTCTTGAGCAGGGTTTGTGCAAGATTGGAAGGAAATCGACTGAGAGCTTTCAAAATATGGGGAGAGAAGTCCAAGGCCTGGGGAAGGAAATTGAATTGGGTGCCAGAAGGGTAGGGAGGGGTTGTGGTGGGGGACGGGGGAGGTGAGTCATGGTGTGGGAAAGACTGGGATCAGATGATGAAGGGTCTTGACTGAGGTTTGCCCTTCACTCTTAAGTCTGAGAACTTAGGGTTTTTAAAATTCCGGGGCAGTCACTGACGGGAAGGCATAGGTAGGGATGCCACAGGGCTGAGTAAACAGCATAGATTTCAAGGTTGAGAGTTCTCTCTCATTCACTCAGCTTCTCCTCTCCCATTCAATCCTCTCCCATTAGACAGAGAATCTGGGAGGCCCCTAATGGGCCAGAGAAGGCCAGACGACATTAGAAGATGCCAACAGTTGAAAGTAAAACCACTCTAACCTCTCCTGCCTTTCCCCTTCTTTCCCTTCCAGAGCTCCCAACCCATCATAGAGTCCTTGCCACTTTAAGAAAGCGTACACAGGCAAAGAGACTTAGTGGTCAGGTCATCTAGATCCTTGTCTACGGGGTAAGCCCACTATGTCTAATGCCCCTAGCACTTCTGTTTTGAAAATTTACCATTTATAGTGAATTACATTAGTTCCATCAATGATATAAACTTTCCTTTCAAAATACATGTATCTGTGTTTTTAAAAACTTGAGTAACTTCAAAAAAAAAATCTTAAGTAAATGAGAGTGTTATGGGCCAACTGCAGATATCTTCAAGGTGATACACTGGGTGTAAGAAGCCATGCCTTATTCCATTCAATCTGCAAAACGTCACTCCACCATGGGCCCAAGCACACGCCTGCACCCCAAGACAGGGTTCTTCCCTGTGGGCCAGGCCTCTGAGCAATGTCCAAGGCAGCAGCCCCTTTCCCAGCGCACAGAACTCCCCTCGAGAACACACCTCATTTCCATCACGCCAGCCCCGCTGCACCCGTCCGTCGCCGGCGCACCTCAGTCTCTCTGGCAAGTCACCCTCCTGGGCACACATCTTTGCTCACTGGAACAGCTCCAGGTTTGGTCCCAGGGCCCTCTTTTCTCCTCTGTGTTTTCTCCCTCGCCATCTCAGCCACACCTTTGGCTTAAACATTCTTCAACATTAACTCACGAACCTAGAACTCTGCCCAAACCCACACACAACACTCCCCTTTACAGTTCCTGTTGGAGGTCTCAAAGGCACCCCAAGCTCCGTGTGCCCCAAACCCCAAATCCGACCTGACACTAAGCCAGGCTTTCCATTTTAGTGGACAATACAATTCATCTGGTTACTTGAGCCATAAACCCAGGAATCCTAATTGTATCTACTTGCAATGTTCCCAAAGTGGCCCATTTATACATCTGCACCTTGATGATATTAAGCCAAATTTCCATCTTTTTTTTTAATTTTTTTTAAGGTTTTATTTATTTATTTATTTGTCAGAGAGAGAGGGAGAGAGAGCGAGCGAGCACAGAGAGGCAGAGTGGCAGGCAGAGGCAGAGGGAGAAGCAGGCTCCCCGCCGAGCAAGGAGCCCTATATGGGACTTGATCCCAGGACGCTGGGATCATGACCTGAGCTGAAGGCAGCCGCTCAACCGACTGAGCCACCCAGGCGTCCCCAAATTTCCATCTTTTCTCCCACTTTTAAACCACTACAATAGCTCTTGTCTCCAATCTATTTTTCACATTCCAGAACCATTTTTTTAAGATGTATTTATTTATTTTTAGAAAGAGATAGGGAGAATGCACGAGCAGGGGGAGGGGCAGAGAGAGCGAACCCTCAAGCCGACTCTCTGCTGAGCACAGAGCCCGACCAGGGGCTCGATCCCAGGACCCTGAGATCACGACCTGACCTGAAATCAAGAGCTGCATGCTTAACCTACTGAGCCACCCAGGTGGCCTCCCTGAACCATTTTTTCAAATTGCAAATTTAATCCATTACATTCTGCTTAAGTGGTTGCTCGTTGCCCTTGTGATAAGAATCACGAGTCAGCTTAATCTCACAAAACAAACTGAGGGTTGCGGGGGGGAGGGGGTCGGGAAAGGGGGGTGGGGTAATGGACATTGGGTTGGGGAGGGTATGTGCTATGGTTAGTGCTGTGAAATGTGTAAACCTGGCGATTCACAGACATGTACCCCTGGGGATAAAAATTTGTTTATAAAAAAATAAAAATTAAAAAAAAATATATATATATAATAAAAAAAAAAAAAAAAAAAGAATCACGAGTCAGGGCCCGTGGGTTCCCATGACATTCGGCAGCCCCGTTTTCCTCCTGGCTGTCAATGCTGCGGTCCCTGTGGCCTCCGACCCTTCCTTTGCCATGCCACATCCTGCCGTCGGGCATGCTGTTCCCTCTGCCTCAGACACCTCCGGAGCCCCCACACCCCACCTCCGCCACTGCCTCGCTTTGCCTGAGTCATGCCTAGTCGTTCCTGAAGTATGTCCCTCAATTTGGCTTCTTCAGGAAGCCTTCCCCAGCCTGCCTCTCCGACCACTAACCCAGGCCGCCCCCCAACCGGTCCTCTCCGAGCACCACGACCCCCCTTCATGGCAGGTGTGCTCCTTCTGTCATCCTCCGCCTCCCACTAAGCGGTGGACTGCCTGAGCTCAGAGGCCTTGTTGTTTTTACTTTTCCGCTGCATCCCCAAGACTGGGTGGAGGGTGCCCATTCTGTGGGAGGCATCCAATAAATGGTTTTGGAATGAAAAAACGAATATATTGAGAAGCCAAAATAACTGTCTCTACTTTTAAAGATCCGACCTGGGGCGCTTGGGGGCTCCAGCGGTTAAGCGTCTGCCCTTGGGCCCAGGGCGTGATCCCAGAGTCCCGGGATCGAGTCTCACCTCCGACTCCCTCTCCCTCTCGTAAATCAATAAATAAGGTCTAAAGTAGATAAATAATTAATTAATTAAAGATCGAACCTGAAGCTCAGTGAGAAGACAGAATCCTTCAGCTGACTCAGGAGATGCGGGGTGACGGGTCCAGGCTGGGTGAATGCCGGGGCCTCCGAGCGGCAGATCTTCCGGGGCGGCCGTGTGACACCGTCCTCCAGCTTCCGAAGATGCCAGAAGCGGGGCTCCCAGCAGACGCCGGGACCGGACCGGTGCCCAGTTCCCGACAGGGCGGGGCGGCCCTGGGCGCAACAGGTGCGGACGCCGCCGGCCCCTGGGGACTGGAGCTCCGGCTCCTTCCTCCGGCCCCGCCAAGGCCTGCAGTCCTTTCCCGCCAGTTTCGGGGCCCCCTCCTGCTCCGCATTAGACTTCCCTGCTCTTTCCACTCGCCGGCCGCTGAGGCGTTAGCAGCCCCGCGCCTGTCCCCGCTCCCGCAGGTGGGCCCGGAGCGAGCGCGACCACCTGCGCGGGTTTGAAGCGGGAGGAACCACGTGCCGGGCGGAGCGGGGAGGCGGGCCGGCTCCTTCCGCGGCGGGAGCATCTAGAAAGAACCTGCCTGGAGCGCTGGGTGTGGTGCAAAGACAATGAATCTTGGAACACTGAAAAAAATTAAACTTAAAAAAAAAAAAAAAAAAAAAAAAGAACCTGCCTGCGGGCCGCA
>PISX010038684.1:0-10010 GCA_004024625.1 Mellivora capensis
AAAAAAAAAAAAAAAAAAAAGAACCCAGCCAAAAGGAACCCAAAGTATTAGATTTATATACTACCAGAACAAAAACAAATACACAGAAACACTGACAGATGAGAAAGATGGGAGGGTCGTTATAAATTCTGAGTGTGGGTGAGGAAGGTTATTTTGATTCTTCCTGGGTGTATCTTGATATCTTTGTTAAAGGACTCAGCTTCCCCGAGATAAAGAAGGATTAAAACTGGTTTATATATAGGGGCAGTATTGACTGGGGAAAGAGGTTTACCTTAAAGCTTCTCTCTTTGGGAGGTTTATGATCACAGCTTCAATCTCGTTACTAGATATGGGTCTATTCAGGTTGTCAATTTCTTCCTGATTCAGTTTTGGAAGTTTATAGGTCTCCAGGAAGGCATCCATTTCTTCTAGGTTGCTTAATTATTGTCATATAACTGTTGATAATACTTTCTGATCATTGTTTCTATTTCCTTGGTGTTAGTCATGATCACTCCCTTTTCATTAATAACTTTATCAATTTGGGTCCTCTCTCTTTTCTTTCTTATTAGGTTAACCAGTGGTTTATTGATCTTATTAATTCTTTCAGAAACCCACCTTCTAGTTTCATTGATGTGTTCTACTGTATCTCTGGTTTCTATCTCATTGATCTCTGCTCTAGTATTGATTGTTTCCTCTTGTGTGTGCAGTTGGCTTAATTTGTTGTTGATTCTCCAGTTCTTTAAGGTGTAAAGACAGCTGTTGTATTCTGGATTTTTCATTTTCTTTAGGGGAGGCTTGGATGGCTATGTATTTCTCCCTTAGGACTTCCTTTGCTGTATCCCATAGGTTTTGGACCATAGTGTCTTCATTCTCATTGGTTTCCATGAATTGTTTATGTTCTTCTTTTATTTCCTGATTGACCAAAGCATTCGTTAGCAAGGTGGTCTTTAACTTCCAGGTGTTCAAATTCCTTCCAAACTTTTTCTTGTCGTTGAGTTCCAATTTCAAAGCATTGTGGTATGAGAATATGAAGGGAAAAATCTCAATCTTTTGGTATCATTTGATCCCTGATTTGTGATCCAGTTTGTGGTCTACTCTCAGGAAAGTTCTATGTGCACTTGAGAAGAATGAGTATTCTGTTGTTTTAGTGTTGAATATTCTGTATATATTTATGAGGTCCATCTGGTCCAATGGGTCATTAAAGGGTCTTGTTTTTCTATTGATTTTCTGCTTAGATGATTTCTATTGCTGATAGTGATGTGTTAAAATCCCCTAAAATCGATGTGTTTATATCAATATTGCTCTTTAGTTTGATTAACAGTTGGCTTACATAGTTGGCTACTCCCATATTGGGGGCATAAATATTTACTGTTATTAGGTCTTCTTGGTGGAAATACCCTTTAAGAATTATGTAGTGTCCTTCTGTATCTCTGTCTACAGTTTTCATCTTTAAATCTAATTTACTGATATCAGAATCACTACCCCAACTTTCTTTTGAGGTCCGTTGGCATGAAAGATGCTTCTCCATCCCTTCACTTTCAGTCTGGATGTACCTTAAGCTTCAACATGGGTCTTTTGTAGACAATGTATGAACGGGTCCTTTCTTTTTATACAGTCTGCAACCTTGTGCCATTTTATGGGAGCATTTAGGCCTTTTACATTGAGGGTGATTATTGAAAGGTAAGTTCTTATTGACATCATTTTGCCTGTGAAGTCCTTGTTTCTACAGATTGTGTCTCTGTACATTTCTGTTCTATGTCACTCTTGGGTTCTTCCTTCTTTTATAGAACCCACCTCCCCCTTAATATTTCTTGTAGTGCCAGCTTGGTGGTCACATACTCTTTTAAACTTTGTCAATCATAGAAGATCTTTATCTCTCCATCCATTTTGAATGTCAGCCTTGCTGGATAAAGTGTTTTTGATGGCATGTTCTTCTCACTCAGTGCCCTGAATATGACTTGCCAGCCCTTTCTGGCTTGCCAGGTTTCTGTGGACAGGTCTGATATTATTCTGATAAGCCTTCCTCTGTACATACAGAATCTCTTCTCCCTACTTGCCCTTAGGACCTCTTGTCTAAAATTATGTTTCATGAATTACACAATTGTCTGGAAGTCTTTCTAGATTCATTTATCTTGGGGTTTCCTTTCTGCCTCTAGGTCACAAATGCTTGTTCCATTCCCCAGACTAGGGAAATTTTCATCCAGAATTTGTTTTACTATGTTCTATTCTCTCTTTCTCCACCCCTCAGGGATCCCAATAATTCTGACTTTGGAACATTTCATGGTGTCATTTATTTCCCTAATACTGTTTTCATGATTTCTAATCTGTTTGTTCCAACCCTTCTCCTGCTCATTCTTCTCTATCAGTTTGTTTCCTAGATCACTAACTCTATCTTCTGCCTCAGTTACATTAGCTGTTAGAGTATTTAGATTAGATTGGATATCACTGATAGCATTTTTTAGTACTTCCAGATCAGCCCTCACTTCCATCCTTAGAGTTTATATG
The DNA here is from genome assembly GCA_004024625.1 of Mellivora capensis. Lineage (NCBI taxonomy): Eukaryota > Metazoa > Chordata > Mammalia > Carnivora > Mustelidae > Mellivora > Mellivora capensis. The sequence goes on from PISX010038684.1 coordinate 2,485, forward strand.
TTTTCACTAATGGTCTTCTCCAATGTAACCATTCCCTGGATAATTGTTATTCTGAATCCCTTTCCAACATACTGTTTATGTCCATATTCTATAGTTCTGTGGCAAAGGGCACAGTCTCTGAATCTTTTCCTCTTTGGGGTGTTCCTCCTTTTACTCCGTTTGGTGAGAGGTGGTTGAGGGGATGTATGGCTGAATATATGGACCACTGTGTAGGCAAGGTGCACCCTGGAACATTTCAGAGCAATTGGAAGTTACCACCAAAAAAAGAAAGAAAAAAGAAAAAAGAGAGAGAGAAAGAAAAAAAAAAGAAAACCCAGCCAAAATGAGCCCCAAATGTAATATGTATAAGGTACATAAACAAAAACAAACAAAAAGACAGAAAAAAAAAGACAAGGAAAAAAAAGAAAAACCCAACCAAATGAACCCCAAGAATAACATTTATATGGTACAAAAACAAAGCCAAGGGATGCCTGGGTGGCTCAGTTGGTTAAGCGGCTGCCTTCGGCTAAGGTCATGATCCCAGCATCCTGGGATTGAGTCCCACATTGGGCTCCTTGCTCGGCAGGGAGCCTGCTTCTCCCTCTGCCTCTGCCTGCCACTCTGTCTGCCTGTGCTTGCTCTCTCAGTCTCTCTCTCTGACAAATAAATAAATAAATAAAATAAAAAAATTAAAAAAAACAAAGCCAAATACACAGAAACACTTACAGAATAATATGATGGGAAGATAGTTATAAACACTCTATTTGGGTGAGGAAGGTTATTCTGGTTTGTCCTGGAAGAATATTGCTATCTTTGTTAAATGATTCAACTTTACAGAGATATAAGGAAATTAAAACTGGTTTATATATAGGGATAGTATTGAATAGGGAAAATAGTATTATCTTGAAGCTTATATCTATATGCATTTTAAAAAGAAAAGAAAAAGAAACACAGGTATATGTATGAAAAAGTTCAAGTTAAAAGTTATTTTGGAATATGTTGTATTAAAACCCTAGTTGTAATGGTAAGTAGGTCAAAAAAATTAATAGAACAAGAATGGTGAGAACAAATAAAAAAAAGAAAAATGTTGCATCTATGAATTATACAGGTTTGGGGGCAATACTGGGAGCTTAATATATTGTTTTCCCCTAATGTTGGGGTTTTACAGTTTTATGGGAACTCTGTGGTAGTTGTCCTCTTTTTATTTTGGCTTGTTTTCTGGGGGAAGGGGCCTGCAGCATTGTATTTAGGTCAGTCCTGCTTGGGATGAGTCGCCCTGCTCCCATCAAGGAGCTTGGCTCCATAGAAACTGGATTTTCAGGCTTTTCCTCTCTGGAGGTTTTTGGTCTTTGGTGTCTTTTCAGTTTTTCAGAGTGTCAGAGCAAAGAATTTGTCTGCACTCAGACCTCCGCCAAAGAGAGAAGCCTCAGTCTGCTTCCCTCTCAGTGTCCAGAACACAAAGACTCCCTCCCTGTAAACTCTGCTGAACATTGCAGCCTCCAACAGGTGATGTGCACCCCCCAGCCACTGTCTCAGGGGTTGTCTGAGGCCCCCACTTGTCTCTGCACCCCCGTGCCACTAAAAACATGAGTGATATTTGTTTGGGGGAGTCCAAACCTGGATGACCACCATTGTCTGAACTGCTCTCTGGGTTCCATGTCCACACCTGGTATGCTTACACATAGCAGAGGCACAGGCCATGGAAGAATGCAGGCCAAGGGATCCTGACCGGAGTTTGCACCATGTTATCTCAGGCATGAGTGGGAGTGCGCTCAGACCTCATGGTCGCCTGGGCCATGGAAGGCTGTGGCCTGAAGGATCCCGACTTGTGTTCACACCAGGATCTCTCAGGCATGGGCAGGAGTTGTGCCCAGCCCAAGCAGTGGTGCAAGCAGTTGAAAGCTGTGGACTCAAGGATCACAGACTGGACACCCCCCACCAGACTGTCTCTGGCATGGGTGGTTCCCAGCAGTGACCCTCCCAGGTCACTGGGCTTAGGCCCATGGCCATGACCACCCAATTCCACCAGTTGCCCCTTAAAAACTTTTGTTCTTTTTGAGTGCCTTTTTAAAAAAGATTTTATTTATTTATTTGACAGACAGAGACCACAAGTAGGCAGAGCGGCAGGCAGAGAGAGAGAGAGAGGAGGAAGCAGGCTCCCTGCTGAGCAGAGAGCCTGACGTGTGGCTTGATTCCAGGACCCCGGGATCATGACCTGAGCCAAAGGCAGAGGCTTTAACCCACTGAGCCACCCAGGCGCCCCCTTTTGGGTGCTTTTAACCAGAGTCTAAGTTAATGCTGGCCCCCAATCACAGGGAACTTTTTTTATTGGGGTATTACTTTCCAATAGGTCATTTCTGGTGGCTCCCTTCCCCATCTGTTTATCCTACAATATCAGTCTGAGCATTCCCACTCCATGTTACCTGTCCACTGAAGTCTTCTGCCCCAGTAGAGATCCAGAAGTGTATAATATTACATCTCAACCTGATTTCATGGGTGTTCAGAGTGTTCTGGTAGATATTTAACTCATTTTAGGGGATCCATTGAAACAGAGTCTCCTACTTCTCCACCAACTTTCCCCTCAACCTGGATTAAATCCTTTCATGTGCTGTATGCCACGAAGGCTATTTCTGGGTTTCAAGTTTTATTACAAAGGTATCATTATCAAGACAGTATGATACTGGCACAGAAAGAGACACATAGATCAACAGAACAGAAGAAAGTACTCAGAATTGGATCCACAACTATACGGTCAATTAATCTTCAACAATGCAGGAGAGAATATCCAATGTCTCTTAAAAATAAAAACTGTGCTCCCTCCGCTTGTGTTCCCTGACTCGCTGTGTCTCTCTGTCAAATACATAAATAAAAATCTTACAAAACAAAACAAATAAAAGTTGGTAAAAGTAGACAGCAATGTTCAGAAGAATGAAACTGGACCACTTTTTTATACCATACAGAAGAATAAATTCAAAATGGATGAAAGACCTAAATGTGAGATAGGAAAACACCAAAATCCTAATGGAGAACATGGGCAGTAACATCTTTGACATATTCCATATTCTTTCTAGGTATGTCTCCAGAATCAAGGAAAACCAAAGCAAAACTAAACTTAATCCAAAAACCAGCCAACCAACAACAACAACAACAACAAAAAATAACAAGTTTTTCACAGCGAGGGAAATAATCCACAAAACTATTGAAAAAAAACTATGAAATGGATGAATATATTTGCAAATGCTATATCTGATAAATGGCTAGTATCCAAAATATGTAAGTAGTTTGTAGTAATTATTTTCACATTTTCAATAGAGTGCATTCCATGGAGCTCAGAATGCTGTCATGAGAGAAACAGAATTCCTGTCTTTCACATTTTCACATTTGTATTATGCTAAGATCTCATTAAACATGAGAGTTACCCTCTTAACAACATTTTAACTATACAGCACAGTATTGTTAATTACAGGTACAGAGTTTTGGAGGACACATCTAGAACTTAATCATCTTGCATGACAAACAATTATGCCCCTTGAGATGCAACTCTCCAATGGCCCTCCCATAAGCCTCTGGAAACTGTCATTTCACTCTCTGATTTATTGTTATCTAAACCCAAATTCAACTTCCCAATGTTGGAAAGTCCAGTATATAAGAGATGAGTTTTGATTGGAAAGGAATGTGAGATTTCTTCAGGAGGCCAGCCACTTGGGTAGAAGGCACACTCTTCTTCAAAAGCCAACAGTGAGATTTTGCTGCTTGACCCAGGGGATTTTAAAGGGGGTTTATAGTAGATGATCAAAGAAGGGAATACAGTGTTTGGCCACACTTCTGGTTCACACCCAGGCTGCATGATGCCAACTACAAAAAGTTACCTCAGTCCCCCTGAGCCTTCAGCTGCGAAGGGAACCACATATGCTGCCAAAGTACAGGAAAGAACCACAGTGTTAGGGTCTGTAATCAAAGGAACGAGACTGATTCAAAGTGAAGGTCAAGCAAAGCTTTATTTCATGCCAAGCATCGAAAATCAAAATGACCAGTGAGGGCCATCTCTTGCAAAGAGGTGACACCTCTCAGCCTCACAGACTAACTTTTATAGAGGTAGTTTATCTGGGCTATACACAGGTGGCCAATGAGATTGCAATAAACAGAGAAAACTGCACAGTCATGTTAGGTCACACACGGGCGGCCAATTGAGTTACAATTCACCCTAGTAGATATATGCTTGCCTCACTGATTGGATGTCTCTACCTGGCCTGACCAGCCCTTGTATCTGGGCTTTGCAAATAAGTTCCTCTGGGAGGGGGAGGGTCAATCTAAGTTTACTGCATAGGGTCAATCGAAGTTTACTGCATAAACAACAAAATGCCTCCCTCTGATTAAGTAGGCCCTTACACACAGTAGAGGATTAGAGGCAAGAAAACTTCATTCTTACCTGTGGTCAGCAGTACTTTCTGTTCTCACCAGCTGGTGTGAGAAAACAAAATTGTAACTCACCTATCATCATGGAGTACTGGGGAGTATTTTACTCAGTAAGCTCAAAGTAAGATTCAAAATAAAAACCAAAAAGATAAAATCACTTGCCAATGAATGGCAAACCAGGATAATATAGGTAATGTTACAAAGCCATTGTCTTCAATGCCTAAGGTAAGGTAAAATTTGCAATGTCTACCTCGACATGCCAACAAAGTAGAAAGTAGCAGTCTCCATGGTGAATGATGGGGATAATCCACAGAAAGTGGACCCAGCACTACCACAGGAGATGGAACTGGTAAAGAAGTGAGTTGCATTATAACAGTATGTCATGTGTTCAAGTATCTGGAGAAAAGATTAAACGTGATGAAAACGGGGGTGCCTCTAGGCCCAACACAATTCCCAGTCCATGTGAGGACTCATGCACATGGCCCACTCATCTCTCGCACATCCACCACAGCTGAACTGATGTGCAGGCCCACCCACTGCCACACCCTGTGACTGTGACCTCATCCCCACAGGTGGCCCCCAGGTGTGGGGTGCTGGTAGTCTGAAGCAGCCCTCTGTTCTCTGTCAGATGCTCTAGTTCAGGCCCTCACTGAGGATCTTCCCTTGATCCATTCTCACTGACAAATATCCCTGAGCATGGGCCTGAGTCTGGCAGTTCAGGTCACCATGAAGGCACTCCTCCTGCTGCTTGCTCTCTGGGCAGGGATGGCTCCTGCCCAGGATTCTCAAGGCCATCCTTCATGGCGCTACATCTCCTCTGAGGTGGTCATTCCCAGGAAGGAGCTGCACTCTGGCAAAGGTGTTCGGATGCCAGGCTGGCTGTCCTACAGTCTGCATTTTGGGGGCAAGAGGCACATTATCCACATGCGGCGCAAGAAACTGTTTTGGTCCAGACATCTGCTGATGATGACTCAGGACGACCAAGGAGCCTTGCAGATGGATTACCCATTCATCCCTCCAGACTGTTACTACGTCGGCTACCTGGAGGAGATTCCTCTTTCCATGGTCACCATGGACACATGCTATGGGGGTCTTGAAGGTATCATGAAGTTGGATGACCTTGCCTATGAAATCAGACCCCTCAGCAATTCCCAAAGGTTTGAACATATTGTTTCTCAGATAGTGGCAGACACAAATGCGACGGGACCTACCTATAAACTGGGATATAAGCAGGATATGGATCCCTTGTTCCCTCAAGAAATTGCCATTCCAGGCTCCAGGGTCAGTAATAGGATCTTTGCCTCCCATAAATCCATTATCAAAGGATTTGCTCAAAGTTCCAATTCAGTATATCGTTTATATAATAATGTAACAACATGTGCAAAGTTTCTGATAGATATGGTTAGTTTAATGGACTCAATATATAAAGGTCTTGATATAAAGTTCCATCTTACTGCAGTCCTAATATTTGATGTAAGAGATCCAGTCAACATGAATGATTATAGATTGCCATCTGGTCCATACCGCAGATTTCATGAGACTTACTTGTTCAGAATAATAAATCCTAGTTCATCCTTTGTTGTGATTAAAGAAGGACCACGAGATTATCAAAATGATCCTGCAGCCTTAGGTTTATGCTCTCCTCGATGCCTACATATGGTTGGTCACCTGGGAAGACATTATTTATTGTTAGCTGTGATAACTTCCCAATACTGTGGAAGATCCATTGGTCTGCATTTTGATAATTCTGAGTGCACTTGCCAAAGGAGGTCCAGATGCATCATGTACAGATATCCTGTGTTGACAGATTCCTTTAGTAATTGTTCTTTTGCACACTTACACAACATTCTGAGTGTTAACAAGCATTGCCTATTCAATGAAGATGTGATATTCTTTAATACAAGTCTGACACATATACGCTGTGGAAACTCTATAGTAGAGGAGAAGGAGCAGTGTGACTGTGGCTCCATTAAGCAGTGTGCCAGCAACCCCTGCTGTGGTAATAACTGCAAACTTGAAACTACATTTCTTTGTGATAAAGGACTGTGCTGTACAAACTGCAGCTTCTCTGCTGTTGGGACGCTCTGTAGACCAGTTAGAAATATCTGTGACCTTCCAGAGTATTGCAAGGGGGGATCTTCTGAGTGTCCTGATAATTTTTACATGCAAGATGGAACCCCCTGCACTGAAGAAGGCTACTGCTATCATGGAAACTGCACTGACCGTACCATCCACTGCAAAGAAATCTTTGGAGCAAACACTGTGGAAGGGCCAGGTGCCTGCTACCAAATTAATAAAAAAGGCCACCGATTTGGACACTGTAAAAGAGAGTTTACAGCCAGAAAATTTATTCGTTGTGGGGACCAAGATGTCAAGTGTGGAAGGCTGCAGTGTACCAATGTCACTCATCTCCCTCAGTTGCAAGAACATGTGGGATTCCATCAATCTAAGATTTCAGGTGCCTGGTGTTGGGGGTTGGACACACATCGCTCCACAGGAACAACTGACGTTGGTCATGTGAGACCTGGTACTCCTTGTGGTCATGGAAAGTTCTGTGACAATTCTGCCTGCAATGGTACTATCAGTGAAATAAATTATGACTGTTTCCCTGAGAAATGCCATCGAAGGGGAATTTGCAACAATAACAGGAACTGCCATTGCCATGTAGGCTGGGATCCACCATTCTGTGAATTGCGAGGTAAAGGAGGAAGTATAGACAGTGGAAACCCTCCAAGAAGAATACGGTCAGTCAGACAAAGTCGTGAATCAGTGAAATATCTCAGAGTGGTCTTTGGTCGCATTTATGCTTTAATAGCTTCGCTCCTCATAGGTGTCGCCACCAATGTAAGAACTATCAAGACAATTACAGTTGCAGAAGATGTAGCTCATAAAGCCAATCCATAAGTCATTCTCTTGACCCCTGAACAACAACAGGCAATCCATCCAAAGGAGGTGGCAAAGCTGACATCCACATTTCCAGGGGTCTGCAGTAGACACAGTTTTACTAACACATATCACCCGATTCTCACACTAAGTCTGTGATAGGTCACTGATCAGCACTCTGAAGTAAACTTTGAAAAGTGCATGGTGGTCTTGTCTCCTTATTTTTGTCAGCCTGTAAGGCCTCAGAT
>PISX010038685.1:0-10011 GCA_004024625.1 Mellivora capensis
AGGGAGGACCCGAGTGCCATTTCCAGAGAATGGTGCCTCTGGCATTTTTGGCTCATTGTGTACAGTCCCGGGGAAGAGAGGTCAAGAGTCAACTGAAGGGGCTGTGGAGAGGTGTGACTGAGCGAAGGGCCCCAGGTATTGGAATCCTGAAAGGGTGACCTCACATCCTTCACGATAGGCCCCAACTGAACTTAGAACTTTGGTAACCAGGCACCCACTTTCAAAGGGCAACCTGCTCTCCAGCACACGTGAGTGGAGACCCTCGACAGAACACGATGTTCAGTTGTTGTCTTCCTACATCCAGGGGTGCTGGGCCCATGGGAGCCCAGAGCCAGAGCCATTAGTGCAGATGCAGACAGCGCTTCGGCCCTCTTTTCCGAAGCTTCTGGTCATGGGGCAGGAGACTCCAACAGGTAACACAAGGCAGCTCTGGGCGGCCCACTGGAGAGACGGCAACAACCGTGTTCCCACCTCAGCAGGCCCACACCACTTGCCCCTTACTGCGTGTGTGTGTGTGTGTGTGTGTGTGTGTGTGTGTGTGTGTGTTTGTAGAAGCGGGGACAGGGGGTGAGGGACATGCCCTTCCAGGGCAGAAGCAAGCTGCCTGGTGTTGGAGGTTGGACCCATCTGTCATGTTCATATCCCTGGTCATAGCTGGCAAGATGAGAAGGTGAGGGCTGACACAATAAGTCTCATGGTAGTCATGAGCCTTAGAGTGTCTTCTGGCTACCTCCTTGCTCCAGGTCTTTTCAGCCATCCCCCTTAGCCTGAACTGGAGAACACGATGTCTTTTGGGGGTGTCCCCTTGTGGCAATGTCCCAGGAGGCTGCTAATGGCTCTTGGCCCTGTGTCTATGGGGCACTGCATTTTCAGAGCTGCACCCCAGAGTTTGTGAATTAGTGGGCTGGGGACTTCAAGGACTCCAACTCGCTGGACAAGGGTTGGGTGTCCAAAGCCATCCAGGATCAGTGCTGCTCTGAGGTGAAAATGGGAAGAGGATTCTCCACACCCAGGGCCCCCACACAACTATGGGGACAAACCTGGGGCCTTCCCATAGTGTTTCCACTTGAGTATCCCACAGGCCCCACCCCAAAGTAACCCAAACCTCCACACATCTGCCATGAGCTATGGGTAAGGGAGGAAGACACTTTTCACCAACTTGGGACTGGTCGAGAAGAGAGTGAAGGTTTTCCGTGGTATGGAGGACGGTTGTTTTCTTTCCTTTGGCCTTGTGTTGCTTTTCACGAAGCCATGAGTATCTTTGCCTTTTCCCACTGGTTTTACGATTTTCCTTACTCATGCCAGCTAACCTGTGGAGAACCCAGCTCCACTGGGTTCTGGAGAACTGGCCCATGCCCTTCTAAATCCTCATACCAGATAGGGTGATTGAACCTACAAAAGGGACAGTGGGATTAAGCCATTCTATAGGTCTTTGTGGGATGTATCATCCCTCAGAACGCATCGAATCCTAGGAGGTCCAGGAGTTCACAAGCTGTTTCCCTCTGGGTCTTCACAGACCCCCATAAAGGAGGTGGTCTGCCACAGTGACTGAGTCTTTCAAGGCTGATGGAACTTGGCGTGACTCAATTTGGTTGCCATTCCTGCAATGCTGCAAGGAACGGGCACCTGAAGGGTCCTCACAGATGATTTTGGTCACTCCATCTGCCAGAACTTAGACGCAAAGATTGGTTTGAAGGCCTCTGATGCCTCCTGGCCCAGGTAGCTGGCTCTGTCTTTTCAGAGCTCCACCCAGGATATCTGGCATGAGCTGCTGCAAGACTTCAGCTACTCCATCTCCCTTGACAAGCAGCAGGGACCTCAGGCCTCCAACAACCTCCAGTGCTGGTCTGGGGTGAGAACGGGTCCAGGTTCACGGCTAGTCTCAGAACCCAGAAATGATCAGGGCAAGGCCAGAACCCAGAATAGACACAACTGGCTGCCCTTGGGCCTGCCAAGGAAGGTGGTTTTCCCCTGAACCTTCAGTTTTGGTTTGCCCCTAACAGCAACAGGCCAAGCATCATCAGCATAGGGGAAATGCCATGCAGCCCATGCTTTGGACAGTTCACAAGCCCAACTCTCATGATCTTGAGCAGCCTTGGAGATTCTTAGCCTCTCTTTTCTCCTCGTGATAGTAGGGTTCCTTCCTCATGACTCCAAGGCATATATATACCTCTTCATACAGGCTAGGAAGAAACATACATGTTGTCCAGCTAACAGCACGTGTTGAAGTTACCAGTACATTTAAGCCTAGATGTTCCTTTGGAAGCCTACAATCAGTTGGTTTTAGGTTTTCAGCCAGGAACCTTTTTTCTGGGTGGGCATTCAAGTCCCTAGTCTATCACAAGTTCCCAAAGGGATGGGAGGATACAGTCTGAGCTCCAGACCCTGCTCTTCCTGGGGTTTCATGGTGTTGAAGCTCACCACGTTGCCCCCCACCACTCCCCCTTGTCTGCCTGCTGGAAAAGTAATCATCCCTGTCCCTGGATGAGACCTGAATGATGCTGGCGCTCAGAGAAGGCACGGTGCAGAATTGAGGACATTCCCTGCCCCTATCCTTCCTGGATAGAAGCCTCTCAAACATCACCACAATGTGCTCCATCTATCAGATGTTCACAACAGCCCAGCAGGTCCTGGATCAACAGTTCAATAGGTGAGTGCCCACCCCAGAGGCAGCACAAGGGGGAGCCTTCCGTCTACTAGTTGGATGTCTTGGGAATGTCACTGCACCTCTCTGACCTTCCCTTTCCTCTCCTGAAAAGTGGGGGTGCTAAGAGGATGAACGTCGTAGGGCGACTGCAAGAAGTCATGGGAGGAAACAGCATGCACTTCTCTGGAGCCCGGCTCTGTCGAAAGGGCTGCTGGACATTCCGGGCATCTTGCCACTTAACATTTCTCTCTCCCGGGAAGACACGTTCAGGCTCAACCCTCACAGGCCCGTGGTCCTTCTGGGTCTATGGAAAGGAAATGGAAAGCTGGCAGCTTTCCTATTTGCAAAGGACTTCTGACATGCCATCTAGCTGGTCCTGAGTGTGGTCCTTAATGTGCCCAGATCAAGGGGACACTGGGAGCAGGCAGAGCAGCCCAAGGGCCGCTCAGGATTTGCAAAGTCTTGTTTGGGATGATTTCATTCAATCATGGATCTTAAGCACCTAGGAATGCAGGCACTCTCTAGTCACCAAGAGCAGGGAATGGGTAAAGTAGAGACAATGTCTGGGTCTCATTTCTTGTCCGAGTGTCAGATAGGCACTCTCCACATCCTATGCATGCATGTCCAGCGTTCATCAGATGGGGCATCTCTCTGACCTACTCTAGGGATGAATGTATCCACCTCTATTGGGACCATGAGGATGCACTTTACGATGAAGGAAGGACAGGATAGGTCTTTGGGTGCCAAAGGGGGCCTGCTGCCTCCACAGAGCAGGGTGGGAGAGGACAGGGGTTGTTGCTGGCGAGGGATGTTCAGAACCATGGATCTCCCAGAACTCTTGATTTCCACGGGGGAGCTTAGTGGGGTGGCTTCATCTGAAGAAGCCAATGAGTCCAAGAGAGCTGTGGATGTGATGCCAAGCTCTCTGGGAAGCAGAGCCCATTGTGGGCTGAGTTGGTGCTACAAGAGCCATCCCTTGGGTGGTCCGTTCTTGCTCTCTCTGACCCTATCCATCTCCAACTCTGCTGACCACCACAAGTGGGGCCAAGGACAGAAAGTGTGGGGACCAGAACACTCGCCCATTGGCCTCCAACCAAAGCCCAGATACTGGTCTGCATTGAGGATGGATGACTGAAGGGCCAAAGGATAGACCTATGGGAGGTCCCTCATCCCACCTGGTCAGCATTCAGCGTGGGCAGCTCCAGAGGGCTTGGAAGTGGGCTGGGGCCATTCTATCGGGCCCACACCGCACGAATGGTGCTGTGGGAGTAGCATGGGGAAGGAAAGCCAGGTCTCTGACTCTGCTCCACATATGACTTTCCCCAGCACTCTGTGTCCCATCTTGGGAACCTGGCCTGAGCAGACATGGCAGGATATCGGGCAGTCCCTGCACAGTGCTCATTTGGAAGTCAAGGTGGCCTATGTGCATCTCACGTAGCATGACTGGGACCTGAACAACCATGCCCCTTTTCTGCTGAGTCAGCGGGAACTTCTGTGGCTCACAGAGGCTGAGGCTGAGGGTAAGGGGCATGGCAAGCTGTGAAGGCCATCTGGGATGGGGCTTATGGTCTGGGTATTCCTTGAAAGGCCATGGGATCTGTCCTGTTTAGGGAAAGGCACATGTAATGTCAGTGATGTGGCTGAATCTTTCCCTTTCTCCTACCCCTGTGTTGGCTATTTGCATCGTTCCAGCAGCTGATCCAGCCAAAGAGCCTCCCATGGAGCGAGAGGCAACCCTGGCTCTGCATTGGCCATCACCTCCAGGGTCGGAGCCAGCCTCCCCTCCACCGGCTGCTCCAGAACTGGAGCAGGGGCTCCTATGTTATGAATGGTCGCTGGGTCCTGAGGCACAGAAAGTTGGGCCATCGGCTTTCCTGGGAGTTTTCACTCCAGCTGTCCCAGTTGCCACTGAGCCCACTCTAGCCGCAGAGGCGTCCTGCCAACCCAAGAACCATCGCAAAGTGAAGGATCTGACCTCCTGGACTTCCCTCCCAAGCTGGTGGCAGAACAACTCATCTACATGGATTCAGTGAACAGTTGGGCCCCCAGGGTAGGAGGGCAGGGCCGGCCGTTCTTCTGCTCTCAGCTGCCCTGTACCTGCTTTTGCCTGATGTGGACTCCTAGGATATAGGGCCAGATCTCAGCTGCAGCCCTAACCAACCATGCAAACCCATCAGGGTTTTTAGACCTGAGCCTTCACTGTCAAGATGGGGACTGTGGAGACAGACACTGAGAAGGACTGAGGCAGAGGTACTACGTAGATGCAATGAGTCAGAATCGAGAGACCATAAATGGGAAGGCTATAGTCCCTCAGGGGGAGGAGAGCATCTCCCTGTATGCAGTCATGCCCATGGGTCGCCCACCCATCTGCCTGGGAGCCTGAGCACCCTCAACCTGGATTAGCCATCTGATGTGTCCTAAAGGACAGGCTAGACATGGAAAGCCCTGCTGTCAACCACCATGTGAGAATGGGCACCTGAAAGGAGACAGGGACATCAGGGATGAGCATTTGGAGGAGAAGATGCCCCCTAGGGAGCACCACCTGGAGTGGCCCCCTGGGCATGGAATGATCAGGGTGCACATGCCTTCCTCCCATCCCTTGCCTCTCTTGGCTCCTGGGGCATCCTGCATTGGCTTCCCTCAGAGAAAAAGAGTGGCATGAAATCCAGGCTCTCTAAGCAGGCTCAGGCCACATTCGCAGCCTCCTGAGCTCCAGCTCTGAACTGGGACCCCTCCCGGGGACATGAGTCTTGCATGTGCATACATGTGTGTGTGGCTCAACAAACCTCCCCCTGTCCCCTAGGAGCTGTTCAAGAAGGTGGTGCCTCATCAGTGCCTGGGCTCTGTCTGGTCCCAGAGGAACAGTCCTGGCAATGAGCACCTGGCACCCACAGTCCAGGCCACCATCATCCAGTTCAATGCTGTGGCCAGCTGCATCATCACCACGTGCCTTGGCAACCTAAGCATGACAGCCCAGGAGAGGGCCGTGGTGGTGGACCACTGGATCTGGGTGGCCAAGGTATGCTATGGGAGGCCCAGCTCCCTGAGACTCTCCTGAACCTCGGGAACTGCTCTTCTGTCTTTCTCCCTTCTCAGGGCTGAAGGCCGCGCTCTAAGACCTTGGGTCCCTAGGCTCTTCCTCCCGGGGGCATGCTGACCTTCATCGCATGGCCCAACATTGGGACGCTCAGTTCCTACATGATTCCTTCTTTGCAGTGAGGGAGAATTCCCATCTCGCCAGCAGTGTTCCTCTTTAGGGCTGACCTGTGCCCTTCTGCAGCTCACTGGACATCAGCTTCAGCTGGGGGCGCGGAGCCATAAACTGAGGAGGGCATTGAAGCTCTGGAGCACCTAGGGCTTCCGCTCTTTGACTGACAGCTCCTTCTCTTCCCTTCCCCAGGCCTGTCATAACCTTGGGAACTACTCTTCCCTACTTGCCATCCTAGAAGCTCTGCAGAATGTCTCCATTCACCGCCTGAAGAGGACATGGGACAAGGTTTCCAGGTGAGCAGACTTCCCTCCAGGAAGGGACCAGGATGGAGGCGGGATCTCCCATAGGCCTGTCCTTTTCTCCTTCAGTCAGTTGGGGCCTCTTGGGAAGCAGCAAACACTGACCAAAGGACCTGGGCCTGGGGCTGCTTCTCTCCACCTTCCTGGGGAACAGGCCACCATGCCTCCTCCTTGAGAAATCCAACTTCCTCCATGACCCACCCTGGGCTGCGCTGAATTCCAGATTTCCACGTGGTGACGTGGCAGCAACTGAACTCTCTGCCCATGGTTAAACCAAAAGCCCACCCAAACTGAGCTGTTCAATTAAGCTGGGAAGGGACACCTGGGAGGACACCCAGGAGAACTCCCTCCCATGTCCTACAAAGACCTCTGGGCTCAGAGTAGCAAAGAGAAAACCCTCAGCCAGCCCCCCATTGGACATGTGTGGGTTTTCCAAGAAAAGGGGCTCACACTCTACCCTGCCACGTTATGCCTCCCCTGAGCCTAACTTCTTTCCCTCTCTTCAGGAAGTGCTTTCACACATTCACCAAGCTCTGCAGAGAAGACAACCCCCAGGGCAGGAAACTACTCATCAAGGTAGCTTGGAAGGTGTAGGGCTAGAAGGACAGGAGGGGTGGGAGGAGGCATGATCATGTGTGGATGAAGTAGGGAATGGCCTGAAGCATTCCTCAGGGAGTGGACGCCTTTGGCATGAATGTGCTGACATCCTGGGCTGAAGATTCCCCCTGGGGCTGGTACAAGCTGATGCTGCCCATCCAGACTCCCTAGGCTAGATTTCAGGTCTCTCTGTGTACATCGAGATGGTCCACATGGGGGCCCATATGAACGTGCACAGCCTAGAGGGCAGGCCTCTGCTCACAGATGGAGTGGGGATGGGTTGTGGGCCCCCAAAATGATGATTGGAATAGGATCCTGAGTCCTCGGGATACCATAGGATGAAGGTGACGTTCTGCCTTTGCCCACGAAAAAACAGGCTCATCGAGGCCAGGCTCCAAGCTCCAGTTCCCATATGGACTGAATGGGGGAGCTGAGATTGTTCGGGAAGGACTCGTGGCATGCTTCAGGAGAATGGAGCATCGGTATCAGCAGACATAGTTCAGATGTCTAGGGTCTGACGTCAAAGACGGTGGGAGCAAGGGGACTGAGGCTATTCTGCTCTCAAGGATCTTGTCCTTGGCCCTCCAGGAGCTGCCCTCGAATAAACTTGCCACCCTGGTGAGGCAGCTGCAGAGAGCTTGGAAGGGCTGCCAAAGAAGGTGAGTGTGCCCGAGGGAGAGGGCCTCCAAGTTCAGGGGAGAGGGGCTCCCCCCTGAGGGCTGGAAGCTTCCAAATCAGGACAGGTGGGACTTGGGACTCCAGCTCCACCTTCTGTCACCACAGTTCCTCAATGTCTTCTCTCCAGGGCACAAGGAGGAAGTAGTCTGGCAGGCTGGGTCGAGAATGGATTTGTGGCTGGGGAGGGGCCCAGGGCTCCATATCCTGCCATTTTTGAATTTCGAAAAGCAGGCCCTGGAGGGGATTAGGAGGAGTCTGAAGTTCTGGGAGTGTGAGGGGAAGGGGAATCGAGGGGAAGCAACAAAGGGTCCTGGGCCCTTCCATGTGGGCAAGTAGGGTGGGCCAGGACGCTGAAGACTTTTCCGTGGAGGGCCCCTGTGGGCACCAGAGAGCAGGGACTCATCCCACCCTACCCCTAGACCCCAGTCTCTTGCCGTACCTTGGCAGTTTCCTCACTGACCTCATGATGTTGGATACTGCAATGGAGGACTACCTGGAGGTGGGTGAGCCTGAGTATTGTCGAGGAGGGACCAGAGTCCTGAGGACTGGGAGCAGAGAGTCACCAGACTGAGCCCTGAGCTCTGCGTCCTTAGGAATCCTCCCCTCCCGACACCCTTACAGCTGCCCTTGGGATCCTGTGTCTCTTGCCCATCTCAGTGCTGAGGGAATGGAGTCTGCACCTAGATGAGTGCCCAAGACTGGTGAAGCACCAGCGCATCCTGAAGGTGAAGCTGCATGCACTCTGTGTGAATGGGCCACAGCCTGTCCCTCAGAGCTTGCCTGTCCTGGAGAGTGAAGTCAGGCCTCCGCACATCAGCCACAATTCCAGAGCCCAGCAGGCCCTGCCTGCCTGAGGCTATGGCCGCTCCCTTCTATCACCACAGAGTGTTGTGCTGCAGGGTGCCAAACTGGAGCCCTTCCCTGAGCTCCACGTCTTCCTTTCTCTGGACCCCAGGGCTTGCCCTAGACCCCAGTCTCATTGGGTGTGTCTCAGCGACCGCCTCCTGTGTCCTGGCCTTCGCGCAGCCTCAGAAAGGGTGGGTGTAAGGGGCTAGGACTGACCAGGGCGCTCTTTTGAAGGACAATGGTTGTCTGCTTTCCAGGGCAATGAGATCAACCACTTGAAAAATAATAAGGTGAGCATACGTGGCGCTTCCTCTAAGGAAGAGGAGGCAGCCCCTATAAGTGATGCCCCTGGGAAGAATATTCCTTGGCTCCATCCCCTCCCCTCCATCTCCCATTTCCTGGACAGCTTGCTAAGAAAGAAGTGGAAGGCCCATCTAGTTAGTCAGTAGGGATCCAGAAAGGCATCAAGGAACTTCCCGGAGGAGGGGCTAATTCTACTTACCTCTGAGAACATTTTGGGACTGGATGAAGTTGCATGCAGGAGGGTGGCCATGTGTGCCAAGACCCAGGACCAGCCCCCTGTCCTGCTGCTCAGCCCTCACCTGGGCCTGTAGTTTCCCCACCCAGGCTCGGTGTGCATCCTGTACCTCTCTCCCGGCCCAGGAATACCGAGTCCTCACGGACATCATGCTGCTCCAGGCGGCAGCAGAGAATAACTGCCTAGAGCCCCAGCATCCATTCATAGCCTGGTTCTGGTCTGTGGAGTGGCTCAGCGAGGATGAGAGGTGAGGCCCATTCAGGAGCTGGGTGAGGGTCAGGGTGGACTCTTTCTCCTGGCCCCACCTGGGATCCTTCTTCTAGGGCTCCCTGGGTAGCCTCTGGCCTCCTTGCTGGGGAGCCAGACGCCAGCTGTGGGAAAACCCTGGTAGGGACTTCTGAATGCAAGCTGCTGCTCAACACACAGGTGTCTCTCTGTCCCTAGCTACATCCAGTCCTGCCAGCAGAACACAAGCACCAGAACAACTGGTCACAGCCAACATCAGGGCTGAACCTGTTTCCAGTGGCCGAGCAAGGATTCCCCCTCAGCAGCTGGGGTACTTATGCTGCATGGGCCACATCTGCACAATGCCCCTTCCTCTCAACTAATGACTTATTGTGAGGGTGGCAATATTTAATTCATTTAAATGGTTCATATTTTTCTCCTCTTCTAGCCCACGAGTGTGCTTTGGTTCTTTTACTTCCTACAGTACTG
This sequence comes from Mellivora capensis, assembly GCA_004024625.1. Classification (NCBI taxonomy): domain Eukaryota; kingdom Metazoa; phylum Chordata; class Mammalia; order Carnivora; family Mustelidae; genus Mellivora; species Mellivora capensis. The sequence goes on from PISX010038685.1 coordinate 9,531, forward strand.
GGCAACATGTAAGACTCTCTTATGGCTTCCTGAATCCAAATATCTTAAAGAGTCATCAGCTTTTCAAAGTGGCAGGTAGAAGAAGTACCAGACCTCCTCTCTACCTACAGGTGGCACCTCCAAATCCCCTTTCCTCAGAAGACAGGTTTATTTCAGTGTCAGACATTTGAGCCAACAGCAGAGACAGCCCTCAGGACTCATGAGATGGAGAGGTTGCAGGTCCTTTCCCAGTAAGGCAACAAACATTGAACTGGAGAGTCCATGAGCATGCCTTACACTCTCCAGAACTATATGGTACCAAGGAGAGGGGCTGCTTTTCTCCACTCTAAAGCAAGGAGGACGATGTCTTCTTTCCTTTGGGATCTGGTGTTTGTGCTTGTGTTTGTGTTGGTTTGGACCCAGTATTTGGAACTGACAGTTGTCGAGTTCAGTCTCTGGAGTTGCATCAGCACCAAGTGGGGAAAAACCTGTAAAGAGATCC
>PISX010038686.1:0-10003 GCA_004024625.1 Mellivora capensis
GAGCCAAAGGCAGAGGCTTAACCCACTGAGCCACCCAGGTGCCCCTCTGCAGACAGTTTTGCCGTCTTTCATGGATTTGTCCACTTGCCATCTGCTTTCAGATTTCCTCTGAAAACTCCAGTGTTTCTGCTGTCCCCTGAATTCTGTCACACCCTCCTCCCTGTGGATGGGCCCAATAAACACCTGCTCTCGTTTAGACTTTGTCCATCTCTAGGCCACCATTTTCTGAAGTTTACCTCAACTATTTTTCACTCTCTTGCATTTTTTTGATTCACCAGTTTCAGAGAATTCAGTATGTTGGAAAGAGCAAAGGTGAAGCAGTGATGATTTTCTGAGGAATCATAATGACAGTCTTCAATTCTTTATTCATGTGGCCTTTAGTGCAATGACCATTCCTTGACACTTAGTATGTAGGCAAGGAAGGATAGCTAAAGAAATGTGAGGCACTGTTGCAATCCTGGTCATTGACAGAAGAGATGCATGCATAAAAGAATAGAAGAAAATTAAAAGGATGCCTATTGGGGATGATTAAAGGGGAGTCTGGAATAAAGACAGTGACATATATTGAGTGCTCACTCTATGTTTCACGATGCTAATGTGAGCATTTCATTGAAGGCACCAGGACATGAGAAATGCTTATCTGGAATACCTGAAGAAATATCAGAGTTTATACAGAATTTCCAAGTATGTATCTGAAAACTGGACTCTTGGAAACACCTCACTCACTCAAGTATAAAAAGAAAAGATGGCCAAAAATTAAAGAGAGGGTTTCAGGAGGGGGAATTTTGATGCCTTGAGTCCCACATGCCATGGCCCCAGAGGAGGTCCTCTGTCCTTCATCTTTGCACAAACAGAGAGAGAGGCACAGTGTACTGGATTCTTACTCCTTCCTCAGAAATCTGGTGTGCAAGAGACACTTGCAAGTGAAGAAATAGCTTCCCTAAGATTGGCTATGATCCCCATGCTTGCCAGGGCACAGGACTCTGAGCAGATGTGGGGCACAGAGTAGAAAGAAACAGTCTGATGCCATTTCGAGTTCTGTGCCATACACACACACACACACACACACACACACATATCTATATCTATATAGAGATATAGAAAAAGATATATATATATGTGTGTATATATACATATATAGGTACATATATACACATATATATATATATATATACATATATAGGTACATATACACACATATATATATATATATGTGTGTGTGTGTGTGTGTTAGGCCACCAGAAAAACAGTAAATCAGGGGGATATAGTGACAGTGGAGGAAAAGGATGCAGTCCTCAAGTGATGGTTGCAAACAGAGGATCATCCAAAGAACCCATTAAATCACCAACTGGAGAGAGAATCAGCTGTGAACATCTACTAGGCACAGAAAGCATGAAGCAGCTTAGGAGAGACAGGACCAGGCAAGGGAGTTCTTTTTGTTCCCTTTGCACTCCTTCCCTCTCTCATTTTCACCTTGGCTGGGTTGGGAGGAGAGTGGAGGTATGAGGGAAGAAGACATTCTATCAAGCTCAGAGTTTTGATTATTATTTGGGATTGGACATTTTTAATTACTGAACCGAGGTTGTGTTTGTTAGTTAGAATGATTGAGAACTTTCCATTACTCAATGGGCAGGGGAAGGACTACCCGTCTGGAATAGGTTTGAGGTACTGATAGGAGTAAAAAAATAAAGTTGTTTTATTTTATGACTACAGTCTGAATCCTCATATTTTATCAATGCGTTATTGGCTATACACATAATTCTAGCAATAACCTTAGACATAAGTATCTTTACTGTTCCCATTTTAATACACGAAGAAAATGAGATACAGGGAGATTAAGTAACTTGTCCAAGGTCACCAGCTAGTCAAATGTAAGTATTTGTAAGCACTATAAACTTCTTATGGGTTAAACTGTATTTGATCTCTAGCTGTATCTTCAGAGCTCTGCAGTCTAAGTAGGTACAGCACAAATACTGTTTGAGGGTCTGATTTCAGAATGCTGCACTGGAAATAAGTGCAGGAGAGGAGTTTTAGGGCCTTCAAGAGCAGCCAGAATGAGCTGAGTAAAATCAGCGAGAATTCATCAGGACCCATCTCAGGGATTCTTAGCTCCCTTTTCTGGTCTGCTGGCCAGACCATACATCATGTCACATGGCCTGTGCTTTGGACACGATTCTACAATCTGTCTTGCTGTTGCTTTTATTTTGCTCTTATATTGAGGGTCCTCCCCCTCCTCCTCTGTCCTACCTCAGCTCTCCTACTCCCAATTTAAAGTCCATCTTATAATGTCTTGGTACTTATAGACATGACATAACATTTGCTCAACAGATTTTTTTTTTTTAAACCAGGAGCTTCAAAAATCAGGACAAAAATATGTAAATAAAGTCATATCATGTAAGATTTGGAGACACTTAGCAGGTTATCTGGTCCAAACCTCTCATTTTAGAGATTTATTTGTTTATTTATTTTTAAAGATTTTATTTATTTACTTGACAGAGAGAGAAAGAGAGCACAGCAGGGGGAGCAGTAGGCAGAGGGAGAGGGAGAAGCAGGCTCTCCCCGAGCAGGGAATCTGATGTGGGGCTCTATCCCAGGACCTTGGTATCATGACCTGAGCCGAAGGCAGACACTTAACAACTGAGACACACAGGTGCCCCCATTTTAGAAATTTAAAAAACGTCAGGTCCAGAGAGGGGGAGTAACTAGACCAAAGTAACACAGACATCAGTTTCAGACCTTATAATAGATCCAGCTCTCTCATGTTTGACTCTGAATTTTCAGAGAAATGACTGGTCGCTATGGACTGGCATGGTAAGCAAAAACATCAAGAGTGAGGATTGTTGTGTGTTCCATTACCTCTCAGTAGCTGGGAAGAAGAACTTCTCTGGTGAGATTCATAGGGTTCTGTGCAAAAGCAGCTATACTAACTACATGAGAAGTCAGTTGAAGAGAGTTGAAGGGGAAGCTACTGTGTTTTATTATCCTAGCCATTTATTGAAAAGGCCAACTTATCTCCATTGTGGTCAGTAGTTTTGACCAGAATTATTGAATTAGGAGGAGAAACTACTGTGAAGTGTTGAGGAGCAACACTTTATTGCGTTCATCCCTGTGTAGGTACTATGAGGGAAGAATTTTTATCTCTATTTTAAAGATGATAAAACAAAAGCCAGAAAAACTACATAATTTTCCTAGTCACACAATTAATACATTGGAAAATTTAGACTTAAACCTCACTTTGCATAATTTCAAACCCCAGTTCTTTCTATTGTATAGCTTGAAAACTGATTCCAATTTTATTTCATCCATTTGTTTGCTCATTCATTCATTCAACAGATATTTCTTGAGCATCTACTAATTAACAGCCACTGTAGTGGGCATAAGGATACATGCTTGGGCTAAAAAAATTTGCCTTTATGGAGCTAACATTCTGGTGGGAAGTGGAGGAACATCGACTGACCAAGGAAATGAACAAAAAGATATCAGATAATGTCAGATATAAAGGAAATAAAGTAGAGTGAAATGATATGAAGTGGGAGGGACAGGGAGGAGTTAATAGGGTGGTCAGTAAAATCTTCCCCATTTCCTCAGGGGAGGTTGGGATCAGAGTGCAAGAGCAAGAGTATAAATGAAGGGAATAAACATTCATATTCTTGAAAAACATACAAGGCAGATGTAGAGGGCATGAGTGCACTCTCCTCCCCTGCCCATGACCTCTCTTCTATCTCCCCGATGTTCAAGAGCTTCTGAGTACAGGAGGAAGGGATACTGAGGCAGAGAGCTCCAAGGTAAAGGAGAGAGTGCTGCAGAGAAAAGGTGATGGGCTTTGGAATTATAAAAATCCCTGGCTGTGGAACCTTGGGGGAGTTCTTTAGCTGCGGAGACTGTTTTCATGAATGAAAATGGGGGTAGGAATGCCTTCCCACTGGGATGTGTGGGGAGCAACTGAGATAATGGATGGGTATCCATTCTTAGTTGCCAGTAATAGAAACTAACTCATTGATTAATCATAAAAGGAACTTATTAAAGGGAGCTTAGTAACTCACAGATTGATTTGAAGGTCCAGAAAAGCAGGTTTGAAGCTAATCTCCATGCCCAAAGCCATGCCACAGAAGTAGTCTGATGAGAAAATCACAACTGCAGCCTCCACTGCTAAGAACCGGATGCTGCAGTTAGCACTCCTGCCACCTCTGTGTCACCAGTTCAACTTTATTACAACTACTATGCCCCCAGCACTGAGGACATTGCCAGGCCAGGGACTCAAGTTTCCCTCTACTGCCCAGGCCTCACAGTTGCCCAGCCAAGAACTGATGTCTTGTCGGGGGTGCTTTTGATGGGTGGAGCCTATGTCATAGTCATGTGCCCTAGCTGTGGAAGTGACTATTATAACTTGTACTGTGTGTTGGAAGGACTTGTGAAAGAGAGTATTCAAAAGGGGTTTGGGATACCAATGAATATGGCCAACACCCATGGAGGATGGAGGACACCTAGCCCAGTGTTTGGGACCCGACAGATGCTCAGTGGAGGTAAGACTCTTTTCTCCTTTCTGTTTCACAGATTTCTATCCATCTGATCCTAAACTCTGAGGATGTATTAATAATGCTGTATGGGTAGATGAAAAGGCCACCATGTACTATTTAAGACTCCCAGAGAGGAATCGTAAATTTAGTCCATGCTGCAGACACCTTCCAGAGAGACAGGCTGCTGACTGAGACTTGGCTCAGAGCAGGAACAACGTGCTTGGCATTTGCCTAAATCCAGCCTAGCCCAGAGGTAGAGAAGCCTGATAAAATTAGGTAAATTGAAAATTGAGCCTCAGATGAATTGCTGAGCTTTTGACTGAGAGCAGAAACATGAAAAGACAGACCAAGGATCATCAGTAATTCACTAATTGGTCTTGCTGCCCTAAGCAGCATGCTTCCCTATTTATATTCAGTCCCAGTTTATATTCATATGGACATATGCCTCAGTTTCTTAATTTGCACTTTGATCCTTTTTCCATGCCACCACTTTTCCTGACCTTTGGGACTGAAGACCAGCCTTGAACCCCCAGCATACCTGAAAGCCTATCAAGATCTTAGCAAAACTGCTCCTTATACAAGGTTCTCTTATCCTAGATAAGATCCTCCCAGAAATGAACCACAATCCCAAATGAAAGCTAATTTGACACTTATTATTTATGAGTGAAATACAGTTTATAACACACTTTCCTTTATATTACCCAATTTGATTCCAATAGCATCTCTGAATTTTATGTTATTACATTAAACATTTATTGAATAGGATTACATTTTGGTCAGGCACTGTACAGAGGCTCAGAGACGGAAGTGACCTAAGAGCACAGAGCTACATTTTATGTTTCTTCCACATTGCCTAAAAGATTGTCAAGATCAAATGACATACCACATGGAAAAGTGTTGCATGAAAGCATGAGGTTATTACTAGTGTGGCTATAATAGATGGCTCTTGTTTTAAGCCACTGCTCTAAAACTCTGGGTGATTGGGCAGAGGCATGAATTCCTGTGGGTATCATGTGAACTTGTGTTGTCTCTCAGTGGCCCGCTGATTCCCTAAACAGCTTTGTTTTTCTCTGACACCCATTCTGGCCCCTCCTGCCTCCCAAATCACATTATTCATAGATGGTGACAATCATTGTCCTGGAGATTAGTGTACCACAGATCTGGAAGGTAAAGGAATCTTGATAAAAATAGCACTGACCTTGGCAGGGAGGGTGGGGGGAGCCTGGGTGGCTCAGTCAGTTAAGCATCTGCCTTTGGTTCAGGTCATGATCCCAGGGTCATGGGATCTAGCCCCATATCTGGCTCCCTGCTCAGTGGGGGAGTCTGCTTTTCCCTCTCCCTCTCTTCCTGACCATTCTCTCTCTCTCTCTTAAATAAATAAAATCTTTAAGAAAAAACCCCGGCACAGACCTCAAGGGATTAGTGAGGATTACATCAGATAACATAGATAGGATTCAGTAAGTGATATCTAATATTATTGCTTTCATTTTAGAAAAAAAAATAGGGCTCAGAGTAATTAAGTGGCACATACAAGGGCACATAGTTATTAGAGATGAAAGCAGGGATTCAGAGTCAGGTCTCTGTTGCCCTGCATTGCACTGCCTGCTTATAGAGCTCCACTCACACTTCAAGCCTAGGGCACATCCTTCCTCTTCTTCTAGGCTTCCCAGAGTTCCTCAGCAGGATGAATGCCCCCTCTGTGGCTCTCCCCTTGCCCTGGCCCTTGACAGATATATGAGTTATGAGGGATATGAACTTAGACATTTTAAACTACTGTTATAATATTTTTGCTAAGTAGTCATGCCATATGGGTAATGTTGCAGTTGGGCTTTGAACCCAAATCCTGCCCATCTCCACCTGACGTCACTCCTGGAACAGCAGTGAAACTGATGGGTTACCGAAAGGTGAAGGCCAGGGCCCAGCAACCTGTGAGAAGATCCACCTCCCACCTGCCTTGCTACCCCTGTGTTCCCTATCTTGCACAAGCTCTTCTTCACAGGCGATCTCTTAGCTTTGTGTGCCAGTTGGCTGAACTTGGTATAGTTTAAAAACCATGGAGCTAGGCAGTCCTAGATTTAAATTTTGGCTTTGCCTCTGACTGCATGACCCTCAGAAAAACACATTGGGTGTGAAGCCCGCTTAAGATTTTCTCTCTCTCCCTCTCCCTCTGCTCTTCCCCATCCTCCTCCCTGCAAAAAAGAAAAAAAAAAAAAAAGATATTCTCCTGTTTTTTTTTCTTTTAAAAGTATTAAAGTTTTGCTTTTTATACTTAGATATTAATCCACCTGGAATTTATTTTACTATAAAGTAGGGATCCAAGGTTAATATCTATTTTTTATATTTAAGTAACTAGGCCTAGATAGGAGAGAATAAGAGATGTAGGAAAAAGCAAATATATCTTCATTCATTTACTCATTCATTCATTCATCCACTCACTTATTCATTCATTTGTAATAGCAAGCATCCATGGATTTACTGATATTCTAGCCAATCTCACCTATGTCCAGAATTCAACTGCCAACCATGTGCTAATAAACTCCAGGCCAGTCTTGTTTCTGTGCATGTCCATGAGGCTCTCCCATGGGAAGCAGCCATGGGAAATAAATTTTTATTGGGTTAAACTACTGGTATTTTAGAGTTTATCAAGCAAGAATTTCTCATTACTCCATTTCTTTGTGTCACTGCTATTCATCCTTCAATATCTGACCCTACACATCTCTAGAAACATTTTCTTACCTTCCCTTTTTCTCGATTATCCCATTTTCTCTCCCCTCAGGGTCATGTTGGGATACTCCTCTTTGAATGTCCATGATATCCTGTGCCTTTCTCTATCACTGACCAACCGTATATATTTTTTTCAAAGATTTTATTTATTTATTAGACAGAGATCACAAGCAGGCAGGCAGGCAGGCAGAGAGAGAGAGTGGAGGAAGCAGGCCCCCCGCTGAGCAGAGAGCCTGATGCGGGGCTCTATCTCAGGTCGCTGAGATCATGACTTGAGCTGAAGGCAGAGGCTCCAACCCACTGAGCCACCCAGGTTCCCCAGCCATATATTTTACCCATCTGTTTATCTGTTTGCCTCTTCTATTAGATTATAGGAACCTTGAGGGCAGGGATTTCTGCCCCAAATTCTAGTATCTAGCACCATGCTTAGGGTCTTGGATACAGGGATGAGAAAATGTGGATTTTAGGGCCTACTTTGCCATTATTTTTCTATATAATCTTAACCAAGCCATTTTCATTCACTGATGTTAAATGTCCTCTTTCATAAATTACAGGTATTAATGCCCACTTTTCATGTCCATTCTAACAAATACACACAATGATATGTGAGAAATACTTCAGAAGGAGGACAAGATGGAGAGCTAGGAGGAGGCACCATTTCAACCTGTACCCTAAACTGAGCTGATTACCTATCAAGGAACTCTGATCACCCATGAAATCAGCCTGAGATTAGAATTATACACTTCTGGATCTCTACAGGGGCAGAAGATGCCAGTGGGAAGGTAGAGCAGAGTGGAAACATTGGACTGGTATCGGAAAATAAACAAAAGGGGGAGGGAGCCACCAGAAGCGACCCATTGTAAAGTAATACCCCAATACGAGAGTGCCCTATGACTGGGGACCAGCATTAACTTGGAGTCTGGTAGAAAGCACTCAAAAAGAGCAAAGGATTGCAGGGGGAAATTGTGGGAATCGTGACTGTTAGGGACAGGGGCTTAAGTCCCCGGACCGAGGACAACCACCCATGGCACTGAGCCAGAGAGAGTGCGGCGAAGAAACCAGGTCTTGGTCCCTGAGCTGCAAGTGTGGGGTACGGCTCTCATGAGGGGCTGGGAGCCCTACCAGCCAGAAGAAACACAGCCTTTTTGCAGTACCCACGTGTGTGCCATGCCATGCTATCGGAGCCTGAGACTCGTCCCACACCCTCCCCTGAGAGAGGTGCACGGAAGTGCCAGCCTGGAGCTCTTGGGTCCGGGAAAGGCTGAGTACTCCCAGCCTGGGCCAGCGGGAAAATCTCAGTGTGTGATCGCTGCTTGGAACCTCTCTGGTGGTCTGGAGCTGCCCAGACAGCCACTGCTGTTGTGGTTTTGGGTACAAGCAGGAGTTCCTGTGTCCTGAGGGACCGCGACTGGGAATGTGCTCTGCCAGCAGCCGAGAGGGAACTTATGTGCTCTGCAGCACCCAGAGGGGAACAGACTTAGGCTTCTCTCTGAAAGAGAGGTCTGGGTGCAGTTTGCTTTCCTCTAAACCTCCAAAAACCATCAAGAGCCACCAAGGGGAGAGAAAACAAACAAAGAAACATAAAAACCTCCAGAGAACAAAAGCCTGAAAAACTGGTTTCCTCAGAGCCCACCCCCTTGAGGGGAGCGGGAGGACTTAACTCAGGAAACGCTGCCTGAAAACCCATGTGGCAGGCCCCTCCCCCAGAAAGCCAATGGGGGAGGGGGGAAACGACAAGAGAAAAACCACCACTACTTCATAGATACAACTTTTTTTTTAAAGATTTTTTTAATTTATTTGACAGACAGAGATCACAAATAGGCAGAGAGGCAGGCAGAGAGAAAGGTGGAAGCAGGCTCACTGCTGAGCAGAGAGCCAGACATGGGGCTCGATCCCAGGACCCTGAGATCATGACCCGAGCCGAAGGCAGAGGCTTAACCCACTGAGCCACCCAGGCGCCCCATAGATACAACTTTTATTTTTAATTTGTTCCCACTATTCTGGTTCATTTAAAAATTTTTAAAATTTTTTATATAGATTTTTTTTAGCCTATTTACCATCACAGTGAACGGTCCAGTACATCAAACTCCATAATAACCTTTTTTAAAAATTTTATTCATTTATTTGTCAGAGACAGAGGGAGAGAGAGCAAGTGAGCACAGGCAGACAGAGTGGCAGGCAGAGGCAGAGGGAGAAGCAGGCTCCCTGCCGAGCAAGGAGCCCGATGTGGGACTTGATCCCAGGACTCCGGGATCATGACCCGAGCCGAAGGAAGCCGCCAAACCAACTGAGCCACCCAGGCGTCCCCCATAATAACCTTTTAACCTGAACTTTTTGATACATATACCCGTGTTTTTCCTTTGCTTTTCTATTTTATAAATTTTTTAAAATTTTACTTTAGTTTAGTTTAGTTCATTCTTTTCTTTATTTTTATTTTTTAATACTCATGTAGAGTTGAACTTTAAGCTAATCCCCTTTCCCCAATCAATGCTACCCCTATAGGTAAACCAATTTTTAAGCCCCCATTATCATAGGAAAGTTGAGTCCTTTAACAAAGATATCAAGATACATCCAGGAAGAATCAAAATAACCTTCCTCGCCCACACTGAGAATTTATAGCCACTCTCCCATCTTTTTCTCTTCCACCAGTGTTTCTGTGTATTTGTGTTTGTCCTGGTAATATAAAAATCTTGTACTTGGGGTTCTTTTTGATGAGGTTCTTTTTTTTTTTGTTTGTTTGTTCTGCTTCTATATATATATAT
>PISX010038687.1:0-10004 GCA_004024625.1 Mellivora capensis
AGGGAGACAAACCATAAGTGACTCTTAATCTCACAAAACAAACTGAGGGTTGCTGGGGGGAGGGGGTTGGGAAAGGGGGGTGGGGTAATGGACACTGGGGAGGGTATGTGCTATGGTTAGTGCTGTGAAGTGTGTAAACCTGGCGATTCACAGACATGTACCCCTGGGGATAAAAATATGTTTATAAAAAATAAAAATTAAAAAAAAAAATTAAAAACAATTGTTTGTATTTCTGTGGTTTTGGTTGCTGTTTCTCCTCTTTCATTTCTGAGTTTATTTGAGTCTTTTAGCTCTCTCTCTCTCTCTCTTTTTTGGGTGAGTCTGTCTAGAGGATTATCAATTCTGTTATCTTTTCAAAGAACCAACTCCTGGTTTCATTGATCGTTCTATTGTTTTAGTTTCTATTTCATTTATTTCTGCTCTAATCTTTATTATTTCCTTCCTGCTGTTGGTTTTGCGTTTTTGTTGCTGTTGTTGTTCTTGTTCTTTTTCTAGCTCCTTTAGGTGAAAGGTTAAATTGTTTATTTGAGATTTTTCTTGCTTCTTAAGGAAGGTAGGCCTGTATTGCTATAAACTTCCCTCTTAGAACTTTTACTGCATCCCAAAAGTTTTGCACCATTGTGTTTTCATTTTTATTTGTTTCCACGTAATTTTTGATTTGTTCTTTGGTTTCTTGCTTGAGCCAATCATTACTTAATAGTATATTATTTAAACTCCATGTATTTGTGATCTTTCCAGATTTTTTCTCTTGTGGTTGATTTCCAGTTTCATAGTATTATGGTCAGAAAAGATGCATGGCATGACTTTGATGTCTTTGAATTTGTTGAGGCTTCTTTTGTGTTCTGATATGTGATGTATTGTGGAGAATGTTCCATGTGCACTGGGAAAGAATGTGTCTTTTGCTATGCTAGGATGGAATGTGTTCTGAATATATCTGTTAAATCTATCTGATCCAGTGTGTTATTCAAAGCCTCTGTTTCCTTGCTTTGTTTTGTTTTGTTTTGTTTTTTTTCTGTTTGGATCATCTGTGCATCAATGTAAGTAGGGTGTTAAGATCCCCTACTATTACTGTATTACTATGAGTTAATTCCTTCATGTTTGTTATTAACTATTTTATGTATTTGTCTCCTATGTTGGGTGGATAAATATTTACAAATGTTAAATCTGCTGGTTGGATTGTCCCCTTTATGATTATATACTATCTTTCCTTGTCACTTTTTACAGATTTTCTTTTAAAGTTTATTTTGTCTGATATTGCTACTCTGGCTTCCTTTTGACATTCTTTTGCATGATAAATGTTTCTCCATTGCCTCACTTTCAATCTGCAGGTCTAAAATGAGTCTCTTGTAGGCAGCATATGGATGGGTCTTTTTTTTTCCTTAATCTACTCTGTCAACCTATATCTTTTGATTGGAGCATTTAGTTCATTTGCATACAAAGTAATTATTGATAGATAGATATTTATTGCCGTTTTGTTACTTGTTTTTTGGTTGTTTTTGTAGATTTTTCCTGATCCTCTCTTTTTTGTATGGTTTGCTGGTTTTCTTTAATGATATACTTGGATTACTATTTATTTTTTGCATATCTATTACTGTTTTTTGTTTTGTGGTTACCATTCAGTTTATATATAACATCTTATGGATATAGCAGTCTATATTAAGCTGATGTCACTTAATTTTGAACTTATTTACTCTTCTCCCCTCCATTTTCAGTTATTTTATTACATTTTACATTCTTTTTTCTGTGCTTTCCTTGACTTATTTTTACAGATATATTTATTTTGCTTTTTTACTTTTTGCTTTTGTGCTTCCTATTTCTCTTACTCTCACTTATAGTTTTTGTTTTCTACTCACAGAGGCCCCCTATACATTTCTTTTTCTTTTTTTCAAGGAGATTTTTAAATATTTGAGAGACAGTGAATGAGAGAGAGAACACAAGCAGGGGCAGAGGGAGAGGGAGAAGCAGACTCCCCTGTTGAGCAGGGAACCCGATGCAGGGCTTGATTCCATGACCCCGAGATTGCAATCTGAGCCAAAGACAGACGCTTAACCAACTGAGCCACCCAGGTGCAACTCCCAAACATTTGTTGTGGGGCTGGTTTAGGAGTCATGAACTCCTTTAACTTTTGTTTCTCTGGGAAACACTTTATCTCTTCTTCTATTCTGATTGGTGGCCTTGCCAGATAATGTATTCTTGGCTACAGATTCTTCCCTTTTAGTACTTTGAATATATGCTGAAATTTTCTGCTGAAAAGTCAGCTGCTCACCTTTCATGTGGTTTCCTTTGTATGTAACTGTCTTCTTTTCTCTTGCAAACTTTAAAATTCTATATCACTATGCTTTGCCATTTTAATTACTATGTGTCTTGGTGTGAACAGACCTCTTTGGGTTGAATTTGTTGGGGGATCTCTATGTCTTTTGAATCTGGATCTCTGTCTCCCACTGCCCCTTCCTTCTCTTGCTTCTCCTTGTGGGAATCCTATAATGTGAATGTTATTATTGATGGAGTCACTGAGTTCCATGTCTATTCTTATTATTCAATATTTGTTTGTCTCTTACCTATTGAGCTTGATTGCTTTCCATTACTCTATCTTCCAGGTCACTGATATATTCCTTTGCTTATTGTAGCCTACTATGTATTATATTTTTAATTTCATTTATTGAGTTCTTCATCTCTGTTATGCTGTTTTTTTAATCTCTCTGTTAAGGGTCTCACTGATATCCTCCACTCATGTCCTTTTCTGAAGTCCAGTGAGTATCTTTATGCTCATTACTTTAAATTCTGCATTAGGCATATTACATATTTCTGTTTGCTTAGATCTGTTCATTTTGTCCTGTTCTTTCATTTGGGAACATTTCTCTGTCTCCTCATTGTGTCTATCTCTCTGTGTCTATTTGTGTACGTTGGACAAGTCAGGACATCCTCTGCTCTTGAACATAGTGGCTTCCTGTAGTGCAGGAGAATTCCTGTAGTGCCCTGCAGAGCAGTGTCTCCTATTCACCAGAACCTGGCACTTGCATCCTGCTATTGTATCTGAGTTGCTTTTCCTTTCAGTCCATCTGCACTGACTTTCTGCCTGTTGTGGACTGTGCTTGCTCACTGTGATGCTAGTAAGACCTATGCAGGCTGGCTCTGAGGGATTTTGATCACAGAAGGCTTTGGGGCAAGGTGGAGGTGTTAGCAAAATTTGCTCTGAGCCACTAGTCCTAGGTTTGGTTCCCTGAAGCATGGTGGCAACCTGTGGTGAGGTGCGGTATATGGCAGTGGAGGGGAACCAGGGACATGCAGTGTCTGTGCTTGCAGCAGCTGGGCATGACCTGCGGCATCTGTGTCTGCAGTGACAGGGCAGAGTGGGATGGCAGGGTGGGTAAAGTATATGCATGTGGTGGCTGGGTGGGGTGTACATGGCATTAACAAAATTTGTACTGAGCCACTAGTCCTAGGCAAGGTCCCCTGATGTATGGTGTCCTCTGGGGGCCCAGCACAGGGAGGTGTTGGGGGTTGGGGTGCACACAGCATTAGGAAAATTCCCTGAGCCTAGGGATGAGGCCAGCAGGCTTGAAGGAGGCAAGTCTTCAGGAGAACTTGTGGGTAGGATGCACTGCTAGCAGGTTAGGTAGCAAATGCCTGTGTAGCGCTGCCTCCTACAGGTGGCTTTTTAGATGTGTTTTTGATGGGAGAAACGGAAGGAAAAAAAGCACCGGCCAGCTCCTTTGTTCCTGAAGTACCCCCAACATGTTCTGAAATCAGTTGAGACAGATTTTCCTCCCATCGAGGAAACTTGCTTCCATGTTACTTCTCAGTCTCTAGGGCAGAGACCTGGCTATCATTGGCTCTTCTAGCTCACCCAGTGCTTAATCGGCTGACTTTTAAAGTTCCAGGCTCCTAGTCCTGATGGTTACACAAACTCAAGGAATTCCTCCCCTCTGGTTTTCAAGGCCATATATTATGGGGATTCTTTTTCCCCTCTCTGCACCTGCAGCTCCGTCCGTCATGTAGCCAGCTCCTGACCACCATTTCTGCCCTTCCTACCCTCTCCAATGCACTTTTTTCCTCTACATTTAGTTGTAGAGTTTGTTCTGCCAGTCTTTGGATTGTTCTCTGGCTTATTTACTTGGATGTGAGTGATATCTGGTTCTAAGTGTAGGACAAGCTGAGCTTAGGGTCCTCTACTCCACCGTCTTCTCAGGCTCTCTCAGATATAATCTCTTGTGGCAATTTGTTACAGCAGAAATAAGAAACTAAGAGCCCCTGGCTAATTTATGAAGTGTCCTCTCCATCCCTGTAGCTTTTAGGCATCTGGTAGCATCATTCCCCTAAATACCTGTTCTTGGGAAAGAAAGCCCCATCATGTGACATTTAGGGTGAATTTTAGTCACACATTTCAATCAACTTCAGCAGTGTTAGACTGATGGCAAGTTTTGACTGTCTTGAAGGAATCCTAAGTACAAGGACCCATTCCTAATCCTTGTACATCTAAGGCTACCTGCCAGTTTAGTACCCAGGATAGGAAGAATCTTTGATGTGGGAAATGTCTAAAATCCCAGGCTGTGAACTATGTTTGCCATGATAAGCTACCATAAGACCTGCAATTTTAAATTCTTTTTTGATTGCTCTGTGTCAGTTACCAGGCTATGAGACCTGTCTTATATAAGCTCTCCATCTAGCACACTAAGGGAAGGAATTACTTCAGTTGGACATATGGATACAAGAATCTGCATCTTTTTAGCCTAATTGATGTGAAACACATAAAAAACTTCCTTCAGAGAATTAGCTCCTAAGTTCTGTGAGGCTAGGACTGGACTTGTCTTCAATCATCAGTGAGTTCCAGCAATAAGCTGAACATCTGACACAGAGTAGACATCTAAGCAATAGATCCCAGTTGAGTAAATCAATGAATTAAGGAAATCTTTGCTAGTGATCATTCACTACATTAACAATAACACATGTAGAAAATACTAGAGACTATTGCTGATTTTTTTTTGCAAAAAAATCTAGTGGTCTTTAAAATGGAAGAAAAAGATAGATTTTTTCTGCATGTGATCTTTAGTGGAATTACAGGAGATTTTGATTTTCTCCTCTATTCTTGCTGTGTTTTTACATTTCACATATTGAATATGATTTACATTTATAATCAGAGAAACAGTTATTTTTTAAAAAGTAGATTCTTAGGAATATGTTTATTTGGCTAAAGTTGGGTGACGTTCCTTGGGGATGAGCTAGCTGTCAGAGGGAGGCAGTAAGCTCATAAATATAGTTTATTATTGGTCTCTGGTTTTCTTACAGAAAAAGTGAGACATGAAATAGACAGGAGATATGATTTAGTGTTATGGTAAGGAGTGATGACTTGAGTTTATCCCTTACTACTTGTTTGACTATGAACCAGTTACCTAGCTTCTCTCTGATCTCTCTGATGTTCTCATCTGTAAAATGGGGTAAATATACTTTACAGGACTATTAGAGGTCAAATGAGATACAGTTTGTAAAGCATTTAGCACCATGCTGGACACATTATAAGTACTCAACACACATAAGCTCTTATTGTTTGTATTGTGAACAAATTGTACATCCTTGGTCTTGATGCTGACATTTTCTGCTGATATGTGAACTGATTTTTTCAGTGCACACAAATGGAGGGCACTGAGAATTCCCATTTTTTTTGTTGGTTTTTTTTTTTTGTTGTTGTTGTTTTTTTTAGCAATAATTAGAAATGACAGAGTGATTAGGTGGTTAGAAGACATAATTAACCTCTCTGGCTCTCAGCACTCTTTTCGGCAAGAGAAGGGGATGGAATTGGAAGATCTTTAAGTTTCCTCCCTGCTCTAAGATGTTATGTTTCTAAGATTTATTTTTGCATTTGAAACCTTCATTTGAAAGGACTTTTCATAAAATTTAGTTTCATATGAAAGGATGAACTGCAGTCTGTTTCTTCCTACAGTCTATTTTCTCAGATGAGTATCTGTGAACTTAATAAGAATGGTCCTGGTATCTAGCCAATTGTCTTTGTTGGAGGTAGATTCTAATTTTTTTGGTTGTTGTTTGGTAAAATTAAATTATTTTTGTTTTGGAAATGGACTAGAGACTGAGGAAGGCAAGGAATTAAAACAAATGCATTGTTAAAGTGAGAGTTAATCATTTCAAGGTAAGCAATGCTCAACTTTGTGATGGAGAAATTTGATTGTACCTCATTAAAATGAATAGTAACTTTTTGTTTTAAAAATGACTGCCCCATGGCTGCCCAGGACTACCAATTATGGTACCACCTTGTGTAACCACTCACTCTGTCCTTTTTCCTTCTCATCAAAACTTACCTGCCCAGTATTTCATTTCCCCTAGGGCCTTGCCTCTAGTTGCTATGGCAACTCCCAGCTAATCCAAGCTTAATGTGCCCTTCCTGCCTTCTCAAGCAGGAAAGATTTCTGGAGACAATCTCTTCCTGGAAGTGAAATGACACTAATGGGAGAATCTCAAACTAAGACTCAAGACTGATAGTTTTAAACAAGTGGCCTGTGGTACTTCTTAAATTGAAACATGGAAGCAGTCTTCCTCCTACTGATATGGTGCTTTGTAATTTTTGCTCTTTCCTTTTGCTAAACATCTATGTCCTATCTGTTGTTGTAACAGTGACATGCTGGCTGTGCTCTATCCTACAGAATACTAGTGATTGTTATGACTGCACAGGTGATATTCAAATCCAATCAGCCATCCAATCTTCTTGGACTTCCACTAATTAGGAACAAATGACTCTGGAGTAAAGTAAAACAAAAACAAAAAGTCTGCCCCCCCCCTCAAAAAAAACCCCCACTAAATAAAACCTCTGTCAATTTCTCATCTTGCACCTGATTGACTTCTTTTCCATGTGAGGAAGGTATTGTCAAACCACAATCCCCCAGAGTGTGTGGTCTTGGAGATGCTAAACTGCAAAGGGAAAATATCTCAGTGTGGAGAAATAAGAGAACTCTGGATGTGGAATGATTACAAGGGGAAGTAACCTTTAGCAAAATGCTGCAGTGTCTCATTATTCTTATGTGCTGTATCCTGCTTCTAAGATTTCTTATCTCAGGTACTCAGACCTCTAAACTGTCCTTCTCCCCAAACTTATTTCTTAGTTGACATGCACCAAAGAAAGTAAATGACTAAAAACAGTTTAGTATTACTCATCACCCAAAGTATTTGCATTTTGATGTGAAATAGGCAGTTCAAAATACAGTAGAATCTAATTGTAAAAACAGGAGGGGATAGGAAGGAATTAGAGATACAGATTATTCTATAGTCCAATAACTTAGAATGAATCCCATCTGGATGTCTCCTTTTGGGCAAGTTGCTTAACCTCTCTAAACTTTCATTTTCTTACCTATATTAGGAACTCATAATTGTTCCTATCTCACAGAGGATGTTCAAAAGATTAAATTATATTATCCATAGAGTGTCAAAGGATCAAGTAAATGTTTAAGAAATGATGGTTATTATTATAAATAAAGCTTTAAGGGAAGGAAATTAAGACTGTGGAACTTAAAACATCCTTTATTAATTTATTCAACAAAGAGTTGTCAAATGTGTCTAGGCACAATTCTAAATGCTAGTTGGGAGATCAGCAGTGAACAAGGTGGACAAATGTTCTGCTGTTACTGAGCCTACATATTAGTGAGGGGAGGCAAGGAATAAATAAATACATGTGTAATATATCTTCAGGCAGTGATAAATGCTCTGAAGTAAAGTAAGCATGGTTAGGAGATAAAGAGTGACAGAGAGGGAAGCTAGTTTAGATGGGATGGTCAGGGAAGTAATTATCTCTGAGGAGGGGGCATATACACAGAACTTATTTATTTACCTATTTATTTAAAAGAGAGAGAGAGACAGTGAGAGACACAGTGAGAGAGGGAACACAAGCTGGGGGAGTGGGAGAGGGAGAAGTAGGCTTCCCTCTGAGCAGGAAGCCCAAATGGGGGGCTCAATCTCAGGACCATGGGATCATGACCTGAGCCAAAGGCAGACAGTTAAAGACTGAGACACCCAGACACCCCCACACAGAAGTTCAAATGAAATATGGGAGTGATTCAGGTGAGGCTCTGTTACAAAGAATCAGTAAATCGGTCACATTTTGTTGGATTATTTATTTTTCTGGGAATATCCTGCTACCTCTAGAATTATATCAATGGATAGAAATTAACTGTGCTAAAGGTAAGGTAGATCTTGACTCTAAAGACAGGGCTAGTTGAAAGAAGGAAGCCAGAACTTTCTGAGTTCTTATGTGACAGGACTGTACTCCGTGCTTAAACAGGTTCATTTTGTCCTCTAACCACCTAATCACTTTGTCATTTTCCGTAATAGGCCATGATGTAATTATTACTCTCTCAATGTGGTAATTGAGCCTTGAGAATTTTTAGCAACTTGCTTCCAGATAATAAGGAACTGAAATGGAATTCAGCCAGAATCCATCAATCACTGATATCAGTGGTAGTGCCACTATCTGGTACTGTCCAGATTAGTACAGTGACACAGCAGGACTATGCCCTGAAATGCTTTGGATAAGTAGTCACCCCCCCAGCCAACATATATGGTCATGTGGTCATTGAGAATGTATCCCCAAGCTCCAAGCCTGAAGTCTTTACTCAGCACAAGCATAGGTTATAGCAACGTGGCCTTGAGCCATCTTTAAAAGAGTGTGGGTCCTACCTAAGAGCAGAGAGTTGCCCAGTTCTAGATTCACCCAGGAGAGAGCTAGGGTATTGGGATTCTATTGCTACAAGATGACATTCTATAGCTACCTTTTAGTGCCAGTATTTGTGGCTTCAAATAATTTTGCTTCTTGGTGTTTTCAGGGAAGTTAATGATTTTTTGAATGTGTAGTCAGGTGGTAGATTGCCAACATATGGATCTTCAGTCACTTATAAGAAGTGTATATATATATATATATATATATATATATATATATATATATATATAACTTTTTAATTGTGTAAATGTACCAGGAAGTGACTGTTAAAAAAAAAAAAAAGGCTGACTCTTGGGAAACTTTATGTTTATTTAAGATTCTGCCTTTGCTCAAAATATTCTACCTGTCATTTAATCTTGTCTATTTAATCTATCAATTTAATCTAAATCTTGTCTATTTAATTTAAGATACGGAATTTATCCCCTTTATGCAGATGAGGAATCTAAGATGTAGAAACATTTGCTGAGTTAGCAAATATTAGCCATCCATCAAATTTGAGCCCATATCTCTTCAGATGTACCAAAATCTCTGCTTTTCCAACTATAGCAATTATCTCTTTTGGAAATTACCTTCAGAATTGACAGCATTTTCTTTCATACAACCCCCTTGTAGCTGACTATTGTCCTTTCAAATTAGATTTAATTTGGAGAGTCAAATTCATTTGAAGTGAAGACTGAGTAGATGATCACATTATATGATGTTATTTTTATTATTTCAATTAAAAAACAAATAAGAAAGAGAAGACAACTTCTCATTCATCTTGCTTTCCTCTAGCACAATATCAGTGTATATTTTTTTAATATAAAATTATTTGTTGAAATGTAACACATTTATTTATTTATTTATTTTTTTTTTTTTAATTTTTTTTTTTATTTCTTTTCAGCGTAAGAGAATTCATAGTTTTACACCATACCCAGTGCTCCATGCAATGCGTGCCCTCCACAATACCCACCACCAGGCTCCCCCAACCTCCCACCCCCCGCCCCTTCAAAACCCTCAGGTTATTTTTCAGAGTCCATAGTCTCTCATGGTTCATCTCCCCCCCAATTTCCCTCAACACCCTTCTCCTCTCCATCTCCCTATGTCCTTCGTGTTATTTGTTATGCTCCACAAATAAGTGAAACCATATGATAATTGACTCTCTCTGCTTGACTTATTTCACTCAGCATAATCTCTTCCAGTCCCGTCCATGTTGCTACAAAAGTCGGGTATTCATCCTTTCTGATGGAGGCATAATACTCCATAGTGTATATGGACCACATCTTCTTTATCCATTCGTCTGTTGAAG
>PISX010038688.1:0-10002 GCA_004024625.1 Mellivora capensis
GATCTTTCTCTCCTCATGGAAGAGCCTAGTTCGTTAAGGCGTTCCGGTTAGAAGCCTTGTTTCTCGGGGCTGTTGTCTTGGCACCCTGTTTTGGCTTCCTTCCATGCCGAGGTATTGGAAGCCCTTTCTCTGTTGAGTCCCTCATCAGGGGACAATTGTCGCCTTCCAGTCAGACTCTTTTCCTCAGAAAGTGGAAGCTAGCTCTTTCTCCTTCAATGGAAAACGGGGAACAAGGGACCTGGGATGTCCCCATCCTTTGCTCCTTTGGGGCGTGAGGGATTGAGCTGTTTTCCTCTGTTCGTTCTGGGCTTAGGAATGCTTCCTTCGGAAAGGACCAGGTGTGGCGTGAGCCCTAGACCCGATTCCTGTGGTAGGCCTGGGACACTTGTCAGGCGCTGCCGCACACCCAGTTCGGAAGGCCTCTCTGCTCAGTGAGCTCCGAGGACGTTCTTTGGAAGGAGGGCCTCGCTTCTATGGTCTGCCCGTGAGAACCAGCCCCGTATTGCCATGCTCCTCAGGCCTGCAGGGGCCGAGCCAGTGCTGATTGTGACTCTAAGGCTGAGAACGTGGGACTTTCTCAGAGGTGCTCTGGTCGGACTCCGAAGGGGAGTGTGGGTTGCGCTACAGGTCCTGTCGCAGGGGCTCTTCCTAGTGGTGCAGCCTGGCAGCGCGTACACACCTGGGCCCTTTCAGCGAATCTGGTCGCCCTGAGGCCCATCCCAAGGTAGACGCCTTCTCAGAGATCCTGGGAGCCGTGTACGTGGCACTATTCTGAGGCACATCGCACCACCCCTGTGTGGTGGATATTTCTCTCCTCATGGAAGAGATCATTAATTCGTTCCTTAAGGCGTTCCAGTTAGAAGCCTTGTTTCTCAGGGCTGCGGGCTTGGCACCTGTCTTTGGCTTCCTACCACGCCGAGGTTTTGGAATCTCTTTCTCTGTGGAGACCCTGATCAGGGGACATTGGTCGCCTTCCAGTCAGACTCTTTTCCTCACAAAGTGGAAGCTAGCTATTTCTCTTTCAATGGAAAATGGGGAACAATGGAGCTGGGACATCCCTATCCTTTGCTCCTGTGGCGGGTGAGGGACTCAGAGAACAGTTTTCCTCTGTTGTTCCTGGGCTTAGGAATGCTTCCTTCGCAAGGACCAGGTGTGGCGTGAGCCCTATCCCCAATTCCTGCGGTAGGCCTGGGACACTTGTCAGTCTCTGCCACACACCCATATCGGAAGGCCTATTTGCTCAGGGAGCTCCGAGGACGTTCTTTGGAAGGAGGGCCTCGCTTCTATGTTCTTCCGGCGAGAACCGCCCACGTATTACCACTCTCCTCATGCCTACAGGGGCCAGAACAGGGCCGATTGTGACTGTAAGGCTTAGAGCCTGGGACTTTGTCAAAGGTGCTCTGGGCGGACTCTGAAGGGGAGTGTGTGTTGTGCTGCAGGTCCTGTCGCAGGGTCTCCCCCTAGTGGTGCGGCCTGGCAGCGATACACACCTGGGCCCTTTCAGCGTGTCTGGTCACTCTGAGGCCAGTACTAAGGTGGGCGCAGTCTCAGAGATCCTGGGAGCCGTGTACGCGGCCCTTGTCTGAGGCTGCTCGCACTGCCCCTGTGTGGTGCATCTCTTCTCCTCATGGAAGAGCCTAGTTCGTTAAGGCGTTCCGGTTAGAAGCCTTGTTTCTTGGGGCTGTGGGCTTGGCACCCTACTTTGGCTTCCTTCCAGCCAAGGTTTTGGAAGCTCCTTCCTTTGATTCGCTCATCAGGGGACATTGGTCGCCTTCCAGCCAGACTCTTATCCTCACAAAGTGGAAGCTAGCTATTTCTCCTTCAATGGAAACGGGGAACAAGGGAGATGGAACGTCCCCATCCTTTGATCCTTTGGGGCGCGAGGGACTCAGCTGTTTTCCTCTGTTCTTCCTGGGCTTAGGAACGCTTCCTTCGGCAAGGACCAAGTGTGGCATGAGCCCTAGCCCCGATTCCTGCGGTAGGTCTGGGACACTGGTCAGGTGCTGCCCCACACCCATTTCGGAAGGCCTCTCTGCTCAGGGAGCTCCGAGGACGTTCTTTGGAAGGAGGGTGTCGCTTCTATGGTCTGCCCGCGAGAACCGGCACCGTATTGCCACTCTCCTCACGCCTGCATCGGCCGGGCCAAGGCCAATTGTGACTGTAAGGCTGAGAGCGTGGGACTTCCTCAGAGGTGCACTGGGCGGACATCGAAGGGGAGTGTGTGTTGCGCCACGGGTCCTGTCGCAGAGGCTCCCCCTAGTGGTGCGGCCTGTTAGCACGTACACACCTGAGGCTTTTCAAGGTGTCTGGTCGCTCTGAGGCCCATCCTATGGTGGGCGCCTTCTCAGAGATCCTAGGAGCCCTGTATGCGGCACTTTTCTGATGCTCCTCGCACCGCGCCTGTGTGGTGGATCTTTCTCTCCTCATGGAAGAGCCGAGTTCGTTCAGGCGTTCCGGTTAGAAGCCTTGTTTCTCGGGGCTGCGTGCTTGGCACCCTGCTTTGGCTTCCCTCCAGGCCGAGGTTTTGGAAGCTCTTTCTCTGGGGAGTCCCTCCTAAGGGGACATTGGACGGCTTCCAGTCAGACTCTTTTCCTCACAAAGTGGATGCTAGCTATTTCTCTTTCAATGGAAAATGGGGAACAAGGGAGCTGGGACGTCCCCATCCTTTGCTCCTGTGGGGCGTGAGGGACTCAGCTGTATTCCTCTGTTCTTCCTGGTCTTAGGAATGCTTCCTTCGGCAAAGACCAGGCGTGGCGTGAGCTCTATCCCCGATTCCTGTGTTCGGTCTGGGACACTTGTCAGGCGCTACCACGCACCCAATACAGAAGGCCTTCTGCTCAGGGAGCTCCGAGTTCATTCTTTGGAAGGAGGGCCTCGCTTCTATGGTCTGCCCGCGAGAACCGACCCCGTATTGCCACTCTCCTCATGACTGCAGGGGCAGTGGCAGGCTCGACTGTGAGTGTAGGGCTGAGAGCGTGGGAGTTTCTCAGTGGTGCTCTGGGCGGACTCCGAATGGGAGTGTGTGTTGCGCTGCGGGACATTTCGCAGGGGCTCTCCCTAGTGGTGCGGCCTGGCAGGGCGTACACAACTGCGCCCTTTCAGCGTGTCTAGTCTGTCTGAGGCCAGTCCTAAGGTGGCGCCTTCTCAGAGATCCTGGGAGTCGTGTGCGCAGCACTTTTCTGAGGCATCTAACACCGCCCCTGTGTGGTGGATCTTTCTCTCCTCATGGAAGAGCCTAGTTCGTTAAGGCGTTCCGGTTAGAAGCCTTGTTTCTCGGGGCTGTCGTCTTGGCACCCTGTTTTGGCTTCCTTCCACGCCAAGGTATTGGAAGCCCTTTCTCTGTTGAGTCCCTCATCAGGGGACAATTGTCGCCTTCCAATCAGACTCTTTTCCTCAGACAGTGGAAGCTAGCTATTTCTCCTTCAATGGAAAACGGGGAACAAGGGAGCTGGGACGTCCCCATCCTTTGCTCCTTTGGGGCGTGAGGGACTCAGCTGTTTTTCTCTGTTCGTTCTGGGCTTAGGAATTCTTCCTTCGGCAAGGACCTGGTGTGGCGTGAGCCCTAGACCCGATTCCTGTGGTAGGCCTGGGACACTTGTCACGCGCTGCCGCACATCCAATTCGGAAGGCCTCTCTGCTCAGTGAGCTCCGAGGACGTTCTTTGGAAGGAGAGCCTCGCTTCTATGGTCTGCCCGTGAGAACCGCCCCCGTATTGCCATGCTCCTCAGGCCTTCAGGGGCCGGGCCAGTGCTGATTGTGACTCTAAGGCTGAGAACGTGGGACTTTCTCAGAGGTGCTCTGGTCGGACTCCGAAGGGGAGTGTGGGTTGCGCTACGGGTCCTGTCGCCTGGGCTCCTCCTCGTGGTGCAGCCTGGCAGCGCGTACACACCTGGGCCCTTTCAGCGAATCTGGTCACTCTGAGGCCCATCCCAAGGTGGACGCCTTCTCAGAGATCCTGGGAGCCGTGTACGTGGCAATATTCTGAGGCACATCGCACCGCCCCTGTGTGGTGGATCTTTCTCTCCTCATGGAAGCGATCATTAATTCGTTCCTTAAGGCGTTCCGGTTAGAAGCCTTGTTTCTTGGGGCTGCGGGCTTGGCACCTGTCTTTGGCTTCCTTCCACGCCGAGGTTTTGGAATCTCTTTCTCTGTGGAGACCCTCATCAGGGGACATTGGTCGCCTTCCAGTCAGACTCTTTTCCTCACAAAGTGGAAGCTAGCTACTTCTCCTTCAAAGGAAAACGGGGAACAAGGGAGCTGGGATGTCCCCATCATTTGCTCCTGAAGAGCGTGAAGGACTCAGCTGTTTTCCTCTGTTCTTCCTGGGCCTAGGAATCCTTCCTTCGGCAAGGACCAGGTGTGGCGTGAGCCCTAGCCCCGATTCCTGCGGTAGGCCTGGGACACTTGTCAGGCGCTGCCACACACTCAATACGAAAGGCCTCTCTGCTCAGGGAGCTCCTAGGACGTTCTTTGGAAGAAGGGTGTCGCTATTATGGTCTACCCGCGAGAAACGGCCCCGTATTGCCACTCTCCTCACGCCCGCAGGGGCCGGGCCAGGGCCTATTTTCACTGTAAGGCTGAGAGCGTGGGACTTTTTCAGAGGTGCTCTGGGTGGACTCAGAAGTGGAGTGTGGGTTGTGCTGCGTGTCCTGTCACAGGGCCTCCCCCTAGTGGTGCGGCCTGGCAGCGCGTACACACCTGGGCCCTTTCAGCATGTCTGGTCGCTCTGAGGCCCTTCCTAAGGTGTGAGCCCTCTCAGAGATCCTGCCGGCCGTGTACGCGGCACTTTTCTGAGGCTTCTCGCCCGCCCCTGTGTGGTGCATCTTTCTCTCCTCATGGAAGAGCCTAGTACGTTCAGGCGTTCCGGTTCGAAGCCTGGATTCTGGGGGCTGCGAGCTTGGCACACTGCATTGGCTCACTTCTAGGCCGAGGTTTTTGAAGCTCTTTCTCTTTAGTGTCCTTCCGCAGGGGACATTGGTCGCCTTCCAATCAGACTCTTTTCCTCACAAAGTGGAAGCTAGCTATTTCTCGTTCAATGGAAACGGGGAAAAAGGGAGCTGGGACGTCTGCATCATTTGCTCCTTTGGGGAGGGAGAGACTCAGCTGCTTTCCTCTTTTCTTCCTGGGCTTAGGAATTCTTATTTCGGCAAGGACCAGGAGTGGCGTGACCCCTACCCCGATTACTGCGGTAGGCCTGGAACACTGGTCAGGCTCTGCCACACCCACATTTCGGGAGGTCTCTCTGCTCAGGGAGCTCCGAGGATGTTCTTTGAAAGGAGGGCCTCGCTTCGATGGTCTGCCCGCGAGAACCGCCCCCGTATTGCCTCTCTCCTCACGCCTGAAGGGGCCGGGCCAGGGCCTATTTTCACTGTAAGGCTGAGAGCGTGGGACTTTCTCAGAGGTGCTCTGGGCGGACTCAGAAGCGGAGAGTGGATTGTGCTGCGGGTCCTCTCGCAGGGGCTCTCCATAGTGGTGCGGCCTGGCAGCGCATTCACACCTGGGCCCTTTCAGCGTGTCTGGTCGCTCTGAGACCCGTCCTTAGGTGGGGGCCTTCACAGAGATCCTGGGAGCCGGGTACGCGGCACTTTTCTGAGGCTCCTCGCCCCGCCCCTGTGTCGAGGATCTTTCTCTCCTCATGGAAGAGCGTAGTTCGTTAAGGCGTTCCAGTTAGAAGCCTTGTTTCTCAGGGCTGCCGGCTTGGCACCCTGCTTTGGCTTCCTTCCAGGCCGAGGTTTTGGAAACTCTTTCTCTGTGGAGTCCCTCATCACGGGACATAGGTCGCCTTCCACTCAGACTCATTTCCTCACAAAGTAGAATCTTGCTATTTCTCCTTCAATGGAAAACGGGGAACAAGGGAGCTGGAACGTCCCCATCCTTTACTCCTTTGGGGCGTGGGGCACTAGTTGGTTTTCCTCTGTTCTACCTGGTCTTCGGAATGTTTCCTTCGGCAAGCACCAGGTGTGGCGTGAGCCCTAGCCCCGATTCCTGCAGTAGGCCACGGACACTGGTCAGGCGCTGCCACACACCCATTTCAGAAGGCCTCTCTGCTCAGGGAGCTCCGAGGACTTTCTTTGGAAGGACGGCCTCGCTGCTATGGTCTGCCCGCGAGAACCGCTCCCGAATTGCCACTCTCCTAACGCCTGCAGGGGCCGTGCCAGGGCCGATTGTGACTGTAAGGCTGAGAGCATGGGACTTTTTCAGACGTGCTCTGGGCGGACTCAGAAGTGGATTGTGGGTTGTGCTGCGGGACCTATCGCAGGGGCTCCCCCTAGTGGTGCGGCCTGGCTGCGCGTACACACCTGGGTCCTTTCAGCGTGTCTGGTCGCTCTGAGGCCCTTCCTTAGGTGGGAACCCTCTCAGAGATCCTGCTGGCCATGTAGGCAGCACTTTTCTGAGGCTTCTCACCCCGCCCCTGTGTGGTGGATCTTTCTCTCCTCATGGAAGAGCCTAGTTCTTTTAGGCGTTCCGGTTCGAAGCCTTGTTTCGAGGGGCTGCGGGCTTGGCACACTGCTTTGGCTCCCTTCTTGGCCGAGGTTTTTGAAGCTCTTTCTCTTTGGTGTCCTTCCTCAGTGGACATGGGTCGCCTTCCAATCAGACTCTTTTCCTCACAAAGTTGAAGCTAGCTATTTCTCCTTCAAACGAAAACGGGGAAAAAGGGAGCTGGGACATCCCCATCATTTGCTCCTTTGGGGAGTGAGAGACTCAGCTGCTTTGCTCTTTTCTTCCTGGGCTTAGGAATGCTTATTTCGGCAAGGACCAGGAGTGGCGTGAGCCCTAGCCCCGATTACTGCAGTAGGCCTGGAACACTGGTCAGGCTCTGCCACACCCACATTTCGGAAGGCCTCTCTGCTCAGGGAGCTCTGAGGACGTTCTTTGGAAGGAGGGATTTGCTTCTATGGTCTGCCCGTGAGCACCGCCCCCGTATTGCCTCTGTCCTCACGCCTGAAGGGACCGGGCCAGGGTCGATTTCCCTGTAAGGCTGAGAGCGTGGGACTTTCTCAGAGGTGCTCTGGGCGGACTTAGAAGCGGAGAGTGGATTGTGCTGCGGGTCCACTCACAGGGGCTCTCCCTAGTGGTGCGGCCTGGCAGCGAGTACACACCTGGGCCCTTTCAGCGTGTCTGGTCGCTCTGAGTCCCGTCCTAAGGTGGGCACCTTCTCAGACATCCTAAGAGCCGGGTACGCGGTACTTTTCTGAGGCTTCTCGTACCGCCGCTGTCTGGTGGATCTTTCTCTCCTCATGGAAGAGCCTAGTTCGTCAAGGCCTTCCGGTTAGTAGCCTAGTTTCTCAGCGCTGCTGCCTTGGCACCCTACTTTGGCTTCCTTCCAGGCCGAGGTTTTGGAAACTCTTTCTCTGTGGATTCCCTCATCACGGGACATGGGTCGCCTTCCAGTCAGACTCTTTTCCTCACAAAGTGGAAGCTATCAA
The DNA here is from genome assembly GCA_004024625.1 of Mellivora capensis. Taxonomy (NCBI): domain Eukaryota; kingdom Metazoa; phylum Chordata; class Mammalia; order Carnivora; family Mustelidae; genus Mellivora; species Mellivora capensis. The sequence continues at coordinate 7,428 of PISX010038688.1, forward strand.
TCTCTCCATCAATGGAAAACGCGAAACAAGGGAGCTGGGACGTCCCCATCCTTTACTCCTTTGGGGCGTGGGACACCAGACAGTTTTCCTCTGTTCTTCCTGTTCTTGGGAATGCTTCCTTCGGCAAGCACCAGGTGTGGCGTGAGCCCTAACCACGATTACTGTGGTAGGCCTGGAACACTGGTCAGGCTCTGAAACACCCACAATTCGGAAGGCCTCTCTGCTCAGGGAGCTCCGAGGACGTTCTTTGGAAGGAGTGCCTCGCTTCTATGATCTGCCCACGAGAACCGCCCCCGTATTGCCTCTCTTCTCACGCCTGAAGGGGCCGGGCCAGGGCCGATTTTCACTGTAAGGCTGAGAGCCTGGGACTTTCTCAGAGGAGCTCTGGGTGGACTCAGAAGCGGAGAGTGGATTGTGCTGCGGGTCCTCTCGCAGGGGCTCTCCCTAGTGGTGCGGCCTGTCAGGGCATTCAAACCTGGTATCTTTCAGCGTGTCTGGTCGCTCTGAGATGTGTCCTAAGGTGGGCGCCTTCTCAGAGATCCTAGGAGCCGGGTACGCGGCACTTTTCTGAGGCTTCTCGTACCGCCGCTGTGTGGTGGACCTTTCTCTCCTCATGGAAGATCCTAGTTCGTTAAGGCATTCCGGTTCGAAGGCTTTTTTCTCGGGGCTAGGGTTGACATCCTGCTTTGGCTCCTTCCAAGCCGAGGTTTTTGAAGATCTTTCTCTGTAGAGTCCCTCATCACGGGACATTGGTTGCCTTCCAGTCAGACTCTTTTCCTCACAAAGAGGAATCTTGCTATTTCTCCTTCAATGAAAAACGGGGAACAAGGGAGCTGGGACGTCCCCATCCTTTGCTCCTTTGGGGCGTGGGACACTAGTCGGTTTTCCTCTGTTCTACCTGGTCTTGGCAATGTTTCCTTCGGCAAGCACCAGGTGTGGCTTGAGCTCTACCCCGATTCCTGCAGTAGGCCAGGGACACTGGTCAGGCGCTGCCACACACACATTTCGGAAGGCCTCTCTGCTCAGGGAGCTCAGAGGACGTTCTTTGGAAGGAGGGCCTCGCTTCTATGGTCTGCCCGTGAGAACCGCCCCCATATTGCCACTCTCCTAACGCCTGCAGGTGCCGTGCCAGGGCCGATTGTGACTGTAAGGCTGAGAGCCTGGGACTTTTTCACAGGTGCTCTGGGCGGACTCAGAAGTGGAGTGTGGGTTTTGCTGCGGATCCTGTCGCAGGGGCTCCCCCTAGTGGTGTGGCCTGGCAGCGCGTACACACCTGGGCCCTTTTAGCATGTCTGGTCGCTCTGAAGCACTTCCTAAGGGGTGAGCACTCTCAGAGATCCTGGAAGCCGTGTACATGGCACTTTTCTGAGGCTCCTCGCCCCGCCCCTGTGTGGTGGATCTTTCTTGCCTCATGGAAGAGCCTAGTTAGTTAAGGCGATCCAGTTAGAAGCCTTGTTTCTCAGGGCTGCCGGCTTGGCACCCTGCTTTGGCCTCCTTCCAGGCCGAGGTTTTTAAGCTCTTTCTCTTTGGTGTCCTTCCTCAGGGGACATTGGTCGCCTTCCAATCAGACTCTTTTCCTCACAATGTGGAACTAGCAATTTCTCCATCAATGGAAAACGCGAAACTAGGGAGTTGGGATGGCCCCATCCTTTGCTCTATTGGGGCGTGGGACACTAGTCGGTTTTCCTCTGTTCTTCGTGGTCTTGGGAATGCTTCCTTCGGCAAGCACCAGGTGTGGCATGAGCCCTAGTCCCGATTACTGCGTTAGGCCTGGAACACTGGTCAGGCTCTGCCACACCCACATTTCGGAAGGCCTCTCTGCTCAGGGAGCACCGAGGACGTTCTTTGGAAGGAGGGCCTCGCTTCTATGGTCTGCCCGTGAGAACCGACCCATATTGCCACTCTCCTCACGCCTACAGTGGCCCGGCCAAGGCCGATTGTGACTGTAAGGCTGAGAGCGTGGGACTTTTTCAGAGGTGCTCTGGGCGTACTCAGAAGTGGAGTGTGGGTTGTGCTGCGGGTCCTGTCGCAGAGGCTCCCCCTAGTGGTGCGGCCTGGCAGCGCGTACACACCTGGGCCATTTCAGCATGTCTGGTCGCTGAGTCCTGTCCTAAGGTGGGCGCCTTCTCAGAGATCCTAGGAGCCGGGTACGCGGCACTTTTCTGAGGCTTCTCATACCGCCGCAGTGTGGTGGATCTTTCTCTCCTCATGGAAGAGCCTAGTTCGTTAAGGCCTTCCGGTTAGAAGCCTAGTTTCTCAGCGCTGCTGCCTTGGCACCCTACTTTGGCTTCCTTCCAGGCCGAGGTTTTGGAAACTCTTTCTCTGTGGAGTCCCTCATCACGGGACATGGGTCGCCTTCCACTCAGACTCTTTTCCTCACAAAGGGGAACTAGCCATTTCTCCATCAATGGAAAACGCGAAACCAGGGAGCTGGGACGTCCCCATCCTTTGCTCCTTTGGGGCGTGTCACACTAGTCGGTTTTCCTCTGTTCTTCCTGGTCTTGGGAAGGCTTCCGTCGGCAAGCACCAGGTGTGGCTTGAGCCCTAGCCCCGATTCCTGCGGTAGGACAGGGAC
>PISX010038689.1:0-10002 GCA_004024625.1 Mellivora capensis
CAATAGCCAAACTATGGAAAGAGCCTAGATGTCCATCAACAGATGAATGGATAAAGAAGAAGTGGTATATATACACGATGGAATACTATGCAGCCATCAAAAGAAATGAAATCTTGCCATTTGCAACGACGTGGATGGAACTAGAGGGTATCATGCTTAGTGAAATAAGTCAATCAGAGAAAGACAACTATCATATGATCTCCCTGATATGAGGACGTGGAGATGCAACATGGGGGACTAGGGGGGCAGAAAAAGAAGAAAAGAAACAAGATGGGATTAGGAGGGAGACAAACCATAAGTGACTCTTAATCTCACAAAACAAACTGAGGGTTGCTGGGGGGAGGGGGTCGGGAAAGGTGGGTGGGGTAATGGACATTGGGGAGGGTATGTGCTATGGTTAGTGCTGTGAAGTGTATAAACCTGGCGATTCACAGACATGTACCCCTGGGGTTAAAAATTTGTTCATAAAAAATAAAAATTAAAAAGAAAATCAACATTTATCTAGGCTGTAGTGTGTTTTGTTTTTTGTAATGCCTATCCAAAGAAGCTTCAATAGATGATCTGTTTTTTCCTTCTACTATTACACTGGTAAAAGATGAAGCCTAAGAAAAAGTACAACTATAACATGAATTAAATTTATTAGCAATATCAGTTTCAAATGATGTTAAACACTAGCTCAACTTATACTAAACAATAAGGACTTTATTACTTGGCATAATAAAAAGTCTGGAGGTGGGGTGCCTGGGTGGCTCAGTGGGTTAAAGCCTCTACCCTGCATCGAGCCCCACATCGGGCTCTCTGCTCAGCAGGGAGCCTGCTTCCCCCCCTCTCTCTGCATGCTCTCTGCCTACTTGTGATCTCTGCCTGTCAAATAAATAAATAAAAAATAAATAAAAATAAAAAATCTGGAGGTAAGGCAGACTCAAGTTTGGTTAAAATTCTAAGATATTATTTTTATGACCTAATCAAAAATCCAGGTTCTTTTCACTCAATATTAAGACGTCAGTTTATGTTACAACATGATCACAGTAGGTCTAAATATCTCATCATCATATTCTAAAATGTAGAGGCAGTAAAAGGATTGTATTTTCCTTATATCTATCTATCTGTCCATCTGTCATCTATCTATCTATCTATCATCAACTTTCCTTGGATCTCTCTAGCAGAATTCTTTTCAAATCTCCATAGGCAGTCAAGAGGAGTGGGATAATCCTGATAGCCTAAGGGAGTCATTATTTCCACAGTTGAAATGGGGGAAAGATGAAGACTAGAACAAAACTCAGTACTTAGCAGACATGAGAGAAGAAAAAGTATTACTGAATAGGTAGCCCACCATCTTTAATACTGGCAGGAACCAACCTATATGCCAAAGAAATTAGCCAAATTAAAAACAACAACCACAACTAATAATAATAATAATAATAAATACATTTATTAAGCTGAAAGCACGGTATTAAGACAACCCATTGAAATGTATTTCATTATAATTTGTCATCAGTTAAGTAACTTCCAATGGGTAAATATGTCTTATCCTTTCTCAAAGATTTTTCTCTGCATGCAAGTCATCATAGGCTGGCAAGGATTAAAATAGAAATGTAAATATTCAAGAAAACAGGGGCAGTCAAGTTATGCATCTCCCAATATTTCCTCCAAAAATAATATAGAATAACATTAAGAAAAAGTAAAAGTACACAAAATTGCACTTTCAGCATAGCTTGAAGACAGAATGCCCAAACTTTAATATAACTGTAGATAAAGAAAACCAAATCCAAGTGACCTAAGGCAGAAGTGGTAGTGGGAGTCAAGGAATGAGACTGAATGAGATTAATTGTGAAGGATGGGGAGCATGGGGCTAGACACAGGCTTGTAGCTGATTTGAAACCATCACCAGAAAGAATTAGCCCATCCTCAGTATGAAATTTTTTAAAGGATTTATTTATTTGAGAGAGAGAGAGAGAGAGAGAGAGAGCAGGAGCAGGAGCAGGAGGGGCAGAAGGAAAAGGAAAGAGAATCCCAAGCTGACTCTACAAGTGCAGAGCCCCATGTGGGGCTGGATCTGAGCACCCTGAGATCTTGACCTGTGCTGAAACTAAGAGTTGGATGCTTAAACTGCTGCCCCATCCAGGCACCCCAGTATGAAAATATTTTTAAAATGTCTTGGTGAGTTGAAGACAAGCTACAGAAAGGGACTTCAAAATATTAATGATATAATTAATAGACTAAGGTGCATAGCTTTCCATGAAGATAAAAGACAACAGGAGGGAAGAAGCATTCTTTAGAAACTGGGTGTCAAAGAGAAAAAGCAGCAAAGGGAGAAACTTAGGTCCTGCAAAATAAAAGCAAACCAAATAATTGAAGTATACACAACTTTACTCTTTGTCAGAAAAAAAGCGCTTAATATTTGGATTGATAGAAGAGGATGTTATTGAATTAGTAATCCTTTCACCAGTGTCATAAGAAACTAATAACTAGATCCATACAGAGTTCTCACAAAATAATCACAAAATGTGATCCTACACATCCAATTGATTACAATTTTACTCCCACCCTAAAATTATGAAACAGAGGAAACTTATAAGACAACATTCCAAAATGAATTAAATACATTGGAACAAATATTTAAGGATATAATGAACTGTTTTGAATCAGAAATTTAAAAACTACAGGCCAATAAATACATAAATGGAGGAAGTGAAGAGAACATTTAAATTAGGGAAGAAATAATTGAGAGAATGTAAATATGATAAAGGAAATAGTATTTATTTATTTAGGAAGTTAGTTTAAATAAGAGAAAAAGTAGTGAAAATGGAAGATATAGAAAGGAAGGATAGCATTTATAAAATTGGTATCTCTGAAGAAAAAGAGAATAGAATAATTTAGCAGAACTCACACTTAAAAATATAATCTAAAAAAAATTCCAGAAATAAAAATAACCCCTGAATCTACAAATGAGAAGTTCCTATAAAGTATATGGGAAATCAAGTTGGAATGTTCAACTCCAGTATGTATTCTTATAAAACTATTATATTTCAAAGATAAAGTAAAAATCAAATATTAAAAAGAGCAAAAGAGTTAGACTGGTGTCATGATTTTCAAAAGCATCATACAAAGCAAGGCAGCAATGGGGAAGGAATTTTTTTTTAAAAACTCAAAAATATGTTAACCAAGGGTTTTATATTAAACCTATCTTCAAAGCATCAAGGCTCTAAAAAATTTTTTGACATACAAAACATAGAAAGTTCTACATATACATGAATTTTTCTTTTAAAATATACTAGCAGGGGCACCTGGGTGGCTCAGTGGGTTAAGCCTCTGCCTTCGGCTCAGGTCATGGTCTCAGGGTCCTGGAATTGAGCCCCACATTGGACTCTCTGCTCAGCAAGGAGTCTGCTACCCTTCCTCTCTGCCTGCTGCTCTGCCTACTTGTGATCTCTTTCTCTTTCTGTTAATAAAATAAATAAATAAAATCTTTAAAAAAATAAAATATACTAGCAGATGAGTTTCATCCTTTAATACTACAGTAAATGGGAGTATACTACAGTAAATGGAGTATACACACACATAGACACCTATGGACATACACATCAAAGTTTAAAATTAAAAAAATGAAGATGAAATAATAATGGGCAAATATTACTTGTAACAAAGTAGAAAAGTGCAGCTTAAAAATAGGGAATTAGGGAAAGACAAAATGAAAGTACAATAAGCTCATTTATTGTTGGATGGGCAACAGATGGGAATTAAGGATCCCATTAAAAGCTGACAAACTAGACACTAAAAGATAAAAGGTAAAATAAGGAAACAGTGGATTAAGAACATCAAAAATATGTTTGTAAAAATATATCCACCAGAACATAAAGTCACCTTCCTAATACTATGTGTATATAATGTTACTGTGTGTATAGATATATTTATCTTGTAGAGAAAGAAATATAACAAGCATAATACACATTATTTATAAAATATTATGACAAAGTTAGGTCAAATATCAGTTATATATACTTAACTCACTAAAAGAAAAAAAAAGATTTCAATTTAGTTTTTGAAGAAAGACTCAATGAGATAACAGGATAACAATCCTATTTTCAGCAGATATAAAGCGCACAAGCCAAAAATTATTTAAGGCGATAAGGGCACTTATACTAAAAATCACAAATCACAATATGTTATGACACAAATATTTATGCATCCAGTAACATAGCAACTATGAAACAAACTACAGAGATAGAAACAGACAATATGAGACTTTAACATACTACTCTTAGAATAAGACAAGTGAAGCCCTCCTATCAAAGACCACCAGTAAAACCTGTAGCTTAGTAAGCTGAGTTAATGCTCATTGCATTGGGGAAATCTGCACACCATGGGCAAACATAGAGTATGTCAATAAGGGGTTACTAGAAAAGACTTGCTTTAAAATTGGAACTTACTTAGGTGATATGGGAAGAGTTTATAGAAGGATATTATCAGGAAGTGGAGGTAATTCTACTTGTAGTTTATTATATTTTACTGTAATAATAAATCTTATCTAGAAGGAGGGCAGTAGGAGTTAAGCTACAGCAGTAACTGGTAAAAGGGCAGAAGCTACTCATATTAACTGGAAAGAGAAATATTTACCATCTATGGCTTATATTATGACTTTCTTTTTAAGTCTGTGCTTAGGCAAATTATGAAATAGTCCTTTTTTTGTTTTCATCACAGTCACAAAGTGACCTTGTGAGGAATCAGGTTGTTTTCTCCAACAGTGGAACAACAGGCCTAGATGAGAATACTAGGAGAGCTGCAACACTGAGATTTAGTTTCTGGTTATCAGGGTCTGCTTTCCTCCTTTTAGATTAAATGCATACAAAATAAGTAAGAAGGTGGAATTACTAAAAAACATAACAGTAAGGTAAATTCTGAGGATATATATCAAACGTTATACCTTTATAAGAGAATACCTCTGTATTTGTCTATGTAAGTCTATGTAACATTACCTAAATGTACATGTATTAGGTCACACTCACATATACACACAGAAACCTCAGTAAATCCCATAAAATCGAAATATTATAAGCAATGATCCTTAATCACAATAAAACAAAACTAGAAATTTTTAATAAAATCATAAACCAATAAAGTTCTTTAGCCTAGAAATGTGAAAAATGCTTATTAAACTAATAGGTTAAAGGAAAGATGAAAATTATAGTATTTGTTTTAAATTACAGAATATATGAGGTGCATTATGGAGAGCCCAGAAATAGACCCTCAAATCTATAGTCAACTAATCTTCAATAAAGCAGGAAAGAATGTCCAATGAAAAGATAGACAGCCCCTTCAATAAATGGTGTTGGGAAAATTGGACCATTTCCTTACACCACACACGAAAATAGACTCAAAATGGATGAAGGACCTCAATGTGAGAAAGGAATCCATCAAAATCCTTGAGGAGAACACAGGCAGCAACCTCTTTGACCTCAGCCGCAGCAACTTTTTCCTAGGAACATCGCCAAAGGCAAGGGAAGCAAGGGCAAAAATGAAATATTGGGATTTCATTAAGATCAAAAGCTTTTGCACAGCAAAGGAAACAGTTAAAAAAACCAAAAGACAACTGACAGAATGGGAGAAGATATTTGCAAATGACATATCAGATAAAGGGCTAGTGTCCAAAATCTATAAAAAAACTTATCAAACTCAACACCCAAAGAACAAATAATTCAATCAAGAAATGGGCAGAGGACATGAACAGACATTTCTGCAAAGAAGACATCCAGATGGCCAACAGACACATGAAAAAGTGCTCCACATCACTCGGCATCAGGGAAATACAAATCAAAATCACAATGAGATATCACCTCACACCAGTCAGAATCAGGAAATGACAGATGCTGACGAGGATGTGGAGAAAGGGGGACCCTCCTACACTGTTGGTGGGAATGCAAGCTGGTCAACTGCTCTGGAAAACATCATGGAGATTCCTCAAAAAGTTGAAAATAAAACTACCCTATGACCCAGCAATTGCACTACTGGATATTTACCCTAAAGATACAAACGCAGTGATCCGAAGGGGCATGTGCACCCGAATGTTTATAGCAGCAATGTCTACAATAGCCAAACTATGGAAAGAACCTAGATGTCCTTCAACAGATGAATGGATAAAGAAGATGTGGTATATATACACAATGGAATACTATGCAGACATCAGAAGAAATGAAATCTTGCCATTTGCAATGACGTGGATGGAACTAGAGGGTATCATGCTTGGTGAAATAAGTCAACCGGAGAAAGATAACTATCATATGATCTCCCTGATATGAGGAAGTGGAGATGCAACATGTGGGTTTGGGGGGTAGGAAAAGAAGAAAAGAAACAAGATGGGATTGGGAGGGAGACAAACCATAAGTGACTCTTAATCTCACAAAACAAACTGTGGGTTGCTGGGGGGAGGGGAATCGGGAGAGGGGGGTGAGGTAATGGACATTGGGGAGGGTATGTGCTATGGTGAGTGCTGTGAAGTATGTAAACCTGGTGATTCACAAACATGTACCCCTGGGGATAAAAATACATTATATGTTTATAAAAAATCAAAAGCTTCTGCACAGCAAAGGAGACAGTCAACAAAACAAAGAGGCAACCCACGGAATGGGAGAAGATATTTGCAAATGACAGTACAGACAAAAGGTTGATATCCAGGATCTATAAAGAACTTCTCAAACTCAACACACACAAAAGAGATAATCATATCAAAAAATGGGCAGAAGATATGAACAGACACTTCTCCAATGAAGACATACAAATGGCTATCAAACACATGAAAAAATGTTCATCATCACTAGCCGTCAGGGAGATTCAAATTAAAACCACATTGAGATACCACCTCACACCAGTTAGAATGGCCAAAATCAGCAAGACAGGAAACAACGTGTGTTGGAGAGGATGTGGAGAAAGGGGAACCCTCTTACACTGTTGGTGGGAATGCAAGTTGGTGTGGCCACTTTGGAAAACAGTGTGGAGATTCCTTAAGAACTTAAAAATAGAGCTTCCCTATGACCCTGCAATTGCACTACTGGGTATTTACCACGAAGATACAGATGTAGTGAAAAGAAGGGCCATCTGTACCCCAATGTTCATAGCAGCAATGGCCACAGTTGCTAAACTGTGGAAAGAACCAAGATGCCCTTCAACAGACGAATGGATAAGGAAGATGTGGTCTATATACACTATGGAGTATTATGCCTCCATCAGAAAGGATGAATACCCAACTTTTGTAGCAACATGGATGGGACTGGAAAAGGTTATGCTGAGTGAAATAAGTCAAGCAGAGAGAGTCAATTATCATATGGTTTCACTTATTTGTGGAGCATAACAAATAACACTGAGAACATGGGGAGATGGAGAGGAGAAGGGAGTTGGGGGAAATTGGGGGGGAGGTGAACCATGAGAGACTATGGACTCTGAAAAACAACCTGAGGGTTTTGAGGGGCCAGGGGTAGGAGGTTGAGGGAGCCAGGTGGTGGGTATTGTGGAGGGTGCACATTGCATGGAGCACTGGGTGTGGTGTAAAACTATGAATTTTGTTATGCTGAAAAGAAATGAAATTTTAAAAAAGTGTTCAAAAAAAATTCCAATCATGGAATACTTTAATAGTAAAATGAAATATTACAAATTAATTACCCAATTAAAAACTGTAATAATAATAATGTAAGTCAAAAGAAACCACAAAAAGAAAACTACAGAGATAAAAGCTGAAATTAAGGAGCTAGAGAATAGAAAAATAGAAAACTTAAATAGGTTTAATTATTAAATTAAAATCCTAGCTTTTGAAAAAACAGATATGTGATTATTTGACAAAAATAAATACAGGAAGTTTAATCCAAAAATTGATGAGATTGGTTAGATATGGCTGAAATAGGTGGAAAAAATGGGAAGGAGAGAATGATAGGGAGGGAATGATGAAGGAGAGATATTCCAAGCATATGTTTTGCTTAGTTTGACTTTTAGTACATTGGTTATATTTAACATATGTAAGATACAAATAAATAACCAAAATGAACCAGGTCATGAGGAGAATCTAAATTAGAATAAAATAATAAATAATAAACATAATATTATAGATAATTACACAAAGGGGTTAAGGAAGAAAAATGTAACCTAAATAACTTCAGAAAACAGCAATTTGACTTGATACTTTAAAACCAAAGATAAAAATGAATGTATACAAATATGGTACTATAGTTGGTAAATTTTTCTTCATAAGGTTATGGATTAGCAATTCTGAAATCAAACATATCGTGGATAATGAAAACTAGGTTTTTCGCTATCAGAGAAACAAGTTACAAATGGAAAGGAAAATACTAGAATCAACTTTGTGGGGTTAGATTGGAATCATATATGTGTGTCTAGAAATACTGACAGATATGTATATAGATCAATAGATCATCCTCAGTTTATGATGGGGTTACATCGTTATAAATCCATCATAAATTGAAAGTATCCTAAGTCAAAATGCATTTAATACACGTAACCTACCAAACATAGTAGCTTAGTCTAGCTTGCCTTAAACGTGCTTAGCATGCTTATGTTAATCTACAGTTGGGCAAAATCATCTAACAGAAAACCTATTTTATATAAGATGTTGAATATTTATGTGATTTATTGAATACTGATTGATTTCTTTGAATAATATTGAAAATGAAAAACAGACCTGGTTATATGGATATATAATGTATGCTCTCTGGTTGTTTACCCTTGCGAACACATGGTTGCCTTGTAACTGGGTGGCTGCCACTGCTCAGCATTGTGAGAGAGAGTGTCATACCACATGTTGCTAGCCTGGGAAAAGATCAAAATTCAAAAGTCGAAATGTGATTGCTACTGAATGCCTGTCATTTTCACAATGTCATAAAGTTGAGAAACATGTCAAACCATTATAAATTTGGGACTGTCTGTATATGGATATACATAATGTTCCCTAGCTTTGCTCACTGAGAAGCAATAAAACCTCAGTAGCAATGAGACAAGTTAGTTTCCACATTTTGGTTTCTAAATACCATTCTCTAATGAAAGGAATGGGATCAACTTGGAAAACTGTTTGATCGAGGTCATTTCACTGCATTGAGGAACCTCTTGGAAACGACTTCATGCTTTGGTCATAGCTGGGAAACTGACAAAGAGGAAGAAAGGTAGTTTTGAGGAATCTGTCAGCAAGACAATTATCAATAACAGTAATAATGAAGAAGATGATGACAAACTATTTCTGGACCAAGCCTTATATGCTGAGTGGAGGAATGGCAATGAATAGACTTTCTCCTTGGCTGGCGTCTATGCATAGATACCAGTCAGAGAGTTGGGAGTAACATTTAAAAGATGCATTTCCCTATGCTGAATGAAACAGGGGTAAGAACAACCCTGATTTCACACCAGTCATTCTTGCATAAAGTTGTGGCTTTAACTCTGTCAGAGTCCTTCAGTGCTCTCAGATGATGCCAGTTCCAGATGACTGGAGTTTTTCCTTTGCTCTTCCTGGTAGAACATTAGCAAAGATAGCCAGCAAAGTAGTGATGGGAAGGACTTGATAATAAACACGTTTGTCACATACACCAGAGTAATCTCTAGAGTACATATAGGTTGCTGACATTGAGACAATTTGAGTTCTAGCCATTTGTGAAACTGTTTTAATATTTTTGGTTTGGTGCTGGGGAAATCAGGAAACAAGGGCTTCTTTTTCCCATTCGTTCTACAGATTTACAAAAGTCAGATATGGCTGTTTTCTTTGGTCTCAGGGCCGACTTGGCCTACTGAGCAGTTTCAATAAATAGTGACTTTCATCTGCAAAGAGAGAGAGTTTGACTTCTTCCTTGCCAATTTGGATACCTTTTATTTCTCTTTGTTGTCTGATTGCTGTTGCTAGGACTTCTAATACTATGTTGAACAAGAGTGGTGAGAGTGGGCATCCTTGTCGTGTTCCTGATCTCAACGGGAAGGCTGTGAGCTTCTTCCCATTGAGGATGATGTTTGCTGTGG
>PISX010038690.1:0-10015 GCA_004024625.1 Mellivora capensis
GGGGAGATTCCTCCCCTTATCTTTAGTTTGAAATGTTTCTTTTAGGTCATTTGCTAACGAAGCAGATGCACAGTGTGTGTTCTCGGCAGAAATAGAGCCCATGTTTTGAGGTTTGGTGAAGTCATTCCGACCTTGGTGGAAGTTAACGTGTGGCCTTCCTGGGGGCCCAGGGCCTGCTGACATGGAAACCCGGAAGTGTCCTTTGTGACCCCCAAGACCCTGTGTCCTGTAGAGCCTGGAACACCCATTTCCTGGGGCTGCCGAGTCCTGAGCCAAGTCCATACGCAGAAACTGCCCAGGCCCCGGGCTGAAAGGCACCGGCCTCGGTCTCCACCTGCGCCAAGCGGCCTCCCTCTTAGGGGAGCGGACGCGCCCGCAGAAGGTGCTGCTTCCAGCCCAAGTGCAGCCCACAGACTCGTCGGTCAGGCCCACACGTTCGCGACACCCGCTCGTGACAGGCCGTCAGGCGGGGAGACTGAGACGTGGCCCTGGTCTTCACGGGTGTCCCCATCCTCCCATAAAGACACAGAAGTCGGTCCCCTGGAGCCTGGCTGTGGCCTGGATGCTGGGCCGGGAGGGACGATCGCTCCAGCCCCAGAGGAGGGACCCTGATCACGGTGCTGAACCGCTCGGAGTGCTGGGTGGGTCCGTGCCAGTGAGCACGGTTCTGAGCCACTGGTCGCGGGGGTGGGGCTCGTTCTTTACTTTAGAACATAATTTCTGGGTTCAGTGAGGTGACAATGACAGGGTCCTAGTGACATGCAGACACAGACACACACGCATGGGTCTGCGCACGCCAACAGCACTGCACAGCGACCCACGGCATGCGCGTGTATGGGAGCACGGCTGGGTTGGAGATGGGGGTGTGGGGCAGTCACTCTACAGGAGTGAGCCCGAAGCAAGAGCGCGGCCCCGCATCACGCCCACTGAGGGCACGGGCAGAGCAAGAAGGACCTGCCACGGACGCTGGGGCCTCTAGGCAGAGCGGCGGCTCTGGAAGGAGCCGGTGTGGGGCTCTGACTAGGGGCGTGGGTCCTTCCCAGGGGCGGGCTGTCGCAGGGTGTGCTAATCCGTCCTGTCCCCATCCCCCCGGCCCTGCCTGCCCTGGGTGGACTCTGGATGCGTTTCCTGTTGCCCACTCATGCCTCGCGGCCTCGAGACCAGCCCCAGGCCCGCATCTGCACCCCCGGCCCCGTTTCCCATGTGAGGGGGCTGAGGCTCCCAGAAACCAAGCAGGCAGCCCAAGGTCACAGGCAGCCCAGGGTCACAGGCGGCGAGGGGCCGGGGGCCAGCACCTCCGAGGGCTGATTGCATCAGACCCGTGCGCGGACATCGGTAATGGATCCAGATGAGCAACACCCGGCAGAGCCAAGCACGTTTTCTTCTGGCAGCAGGAAAAGTACAGCGGGTCACCGTGAGTCAGTCAAGGCCGGCGTGCTGTTCCCTCCCTCCCCGCGCAGCCCCTTCCCGGGTCTCCGCGGACAGCCTGGGCCCCTCGCGTTGGCCGGCCTCCCCGGCCCTTGAGCGTTGAAACCTCTCCCTGGGACGCCGGCCTCCGAGCAGCTGTGTCCTCGGCCGCTTTCTCACGCCACGCACGCACGGTTCACGTCAGGGCCCCGCGAGGACCACCGCACGACCGGGCTCCCTTCTCCCTGGGAACGCGGGCCTCCAGCCCTGCCTTCCCTGGGAGTCGTGTCAGTCGGCTTTCTCCGGAGAGCAGAGCCGACAGATGCAGACATAAATATGGGCAGATATGTCTTCGAAAGAGGAGCCTCGTTCGGTCATGGGGGCCGGCGAATCCAGACCTTGCAGGGCCCGCCCGAGACCCAGGAGACCCGACGGGGCTGGGAAGCGCAGGAGGCCATCTGCAGGGGGGTTAGTCTTTGTTCTATCCAGGCCTTCGGCTGATTGGATGAGGCCCACCCACACCGTGGAGGGCAACCTGCTTTACTCAAAGTCCACGGTTTTAAGTGTCCGTCTCCCCAGATGCCCAAAAAGCTGACACGCTAAAGTAACCCTTACAGAATCGTTAACGTTTGTCTCGTGATGTTCAAAACGAGACTTTTCAACATGACATTCAGCTCGAAGGTCAGGCTTGGCCAGGGAGAGAGGGAAGAGGATCGAGAACCAAGCCCGGGACACTCCAACCGTGGTCCTCACTCCGGCGCGTGCGTGTTGGGCAGGGAGGGGGACCTACTCTGGAGGCCGAGGGAGCAGCCTCCCCGCGTGGACGTGGACACAGACGGGGCCTCCTGCTCAAGGCCTCGGCCTCGGAAGAATTCGGACGCAGGTGCGTGCTGCACGGCAGGGAGACGGCGCGACAGCCGCCGAGCTGCGCCCACGCGTGGATGTGGCTCAGAGGGTAAATGTCACGTCACGTGTATTTTAACAGTAAAAACGTGTGTTAAGGGAAGCTTTACAGAGGCGCATATGGGTACAGTGAGCTACACTTAAAGTGTGTGATTTTATGAATTTTGACACGTGTTCACCTGTGAAACCTTGTCAGCACGACCAGGGAAGGGAGACACCGTCACCCCAAAGGCTCCTCGTGCCCTCGGTCACCGTCCTCCTGCCGCCCGCCCCCCAGCAGGCTTGCCCGCCGGTCTTCCTGCCAGCGCGCGTGCTCTGCAGGTTTCAGAGACGTGGGATCGTTGAACACGGTGGGTTCTTCGCTCCGTCACCTCGAGGCGCACAGCGGGGTGGAGCTGGACACGTCCAGGTCCAGCTGCTCCAAGGAAGCGGCCCTCACGGTGTGCGGGAGCCTCTTGGTCACAGCCCCCCTCTGTCCCATCCGGGGCGGGAGTCCAGGTCCCGGGAAGGTGCTCGCTCCCGTGGCTGAGAACCTCCAACCGTCCTCCGAAGCAGCTGTCTCCCAGTGCGTCCCCCAGCCCCAAGCCGGCCGTGCCCCCCACCTGTCGCCCATGGGGGCCGGAGCCCATCCTGGCAGCTGTTGCACTCTGGGCTGAGGGCGCGCTGTGGCCCGAGTTCCCCGGACGCGCTGTCTCCTCGCGCACTCCTTTCCCATCTGCGCATTTTAATTCTGGCGGCGTCTAATTGGTGGACTTGTTCTACGGATCGTGCCTCCGGTGCTGCGTCCGGAAGCCCGGCACCGGCCACGGCACAGAGGCCGCCGCTGACATTTCGTTCAGGGGCTTCTGGCGTCTTGCTGCGCACCCGGGCCTGACACTGCTCAACCTCTATGGACCACGCGAGCTGAGCATTTCACCGTGTCTGTCGGCAAACAAGCATCCCACGGTTCAGCCACTGGCTACCGACCCGCGTCGAGAAGACAGTCCTTTCTCCACCGGACTCACGTGGCAGCACTGCTGACATCACGGCCCCCGCCAGCGGGAGGCGCGCCCACCCTCCGCGTTCTCACACCTGCGTTTCTCTCCTGAGGTCGACTCTGTGCGGTCGGAGCTGCTGAAGCCCCACGGACACGGGCCCCTCCGCCTTTCCTCTTCCTCTTCTCAAAGTGCTGTTTTCTCTCTAGGTCCATCGCGTGCCCAGGACCTCCGAGGACTGCGCAACCAGCGGCAGAGTTCCACGGAGAAACAGAGCTCCTGCCGTCCGCCCGCCGGCGCAGCGTCGGGTTGTGACCCAGGGACAAGATGCGCGTCCTCGGGCACTTGAGTCGACGTCCCGTTCTGTCCGCAGAGCCTTGCGCTTCTTAGTGAACGGGCCTCGCACACCTTTTGTCTGACTCATTCCTCAAGACTTCAGATTTTCCTCTAATTTTACATGTTTTTTTTTGTCAGAGTTTCCGTCGTTAATCGGCAGAATACAGAGATGCACTTGATGTTGACAGCTCTGTGGAGATACGCTCCACGTACCACGGCACGGACCCACCGACGCCGGCAAGCGGTGGTTTTCGGGATGTCCGCAGGCAGTGCGCCTATCCCCATCTCATGATGCAATTCTGGAACATTCTCATGACCCCCCCGAGCTGGCACGCCCCATGGCTCCCACCAATGACCCCGCTGGCTAAGCCACCACCAGTCTGCTTCCGGTCCCCACGCACCGGCAGACTCCGGGCCCTCAGGAGTAAAACCTGGGGCCTTCCGCGTCTGGCATCTCTCACCGAGCGATGTCTTCAAGGTCCGTCCGGGTTGTGACCCTCAGGGCTCAGGCCGTCGCTCCTTTGGTGGCTGAGGGGTATTCACTGTGGGGACAGAGCGTGTCCGGTGCGTCCGCCAGCCGACGGGTGTTTGTGCCGCTCCCCCGCTGTGGTTGTTATGAACGACACGGCCGTGAGCGCTTGGACGCGGTCTTGGTCTCTCGGGGTGTACAGGACCGGGACTGCCAGGCACCGGGGGGGGCTGCCAAACTGGTTTCCAAATCCCCACACCGTCTTACCGTCCCAGCGACAACGTGAGGGGTTCCCATGCGGCCACGTCCCTGAAGACGCGTCCTGGGTCCCCACCTGCTGAAGCCGGTGCGTTCGTGTCTGTGAGGCTGGGCTGTGGTCCGTCTGCTCTGGGTACGAGAGCGATTCCAGCTCCCAGAACGGCTCTCGCCTTCCCTGGGCAGCCGTGGGGAGGCTACACTGTGTCTCTGCTGAAGGGGCTGAGACCCAGCTGTGGGGCATCCTGCCCCTGCCTGTCCCCGTCAGGAGACGAGTGATCACAAAGGCCGTTTCCTGAGCAGACACCGGGCCGTTCGCTTTATCTGTTTCACCCGTGGAGAGCTTCGATGGGTTTTGTGTCTTTTAGGAAATTTGTCTGTGACACTGACACCGTCAGATTCATTGACATAAAGTTGTTCGTGAGATGCCCGTTCCCCTCTGGATTCTCCTTTATTGATTAGACCAGGAAGGGATGCCTCAGTGTCGGCGACGTTCTTGAATTCCGAGAGATGAGGGATCCGGGTAGAGCCCGCGGCAGGGTGGACTGCGCACCCCCCAGAACCTGGAGGCCGGAGCCTTGGCGGGCTGCTGGGCGCCTTGCACGCACGGAGCCCCCGAAATCCGCCTCGTGTTCTGGGTCAGCGTCCCGAGGGGCACCTCCCCACGCCAATCCTCCCGGGAAGAGGCTGATCCTGGGGTAGGAGGTGATGCTCAGTGGGAGGGAGGAGGGCTTCGTCTGGACTCCTGGCCCCGTGTCAGATGTGGGCTCGTGGGCGTCCTGCTGGGGGACACCACGCATTGCCGCAGGGTCAAGGCGAAAACAGGTGGGAGTGCCAACATGCGCAAGAATCAGCATTACCGCACCGAGCATTTTGTGATTGTAGGCTCCATGCACCGATTTTCCCAGACTGAGATGGCAGGTGCTCCCAAGGGGACTCAAGCCACCAAACAGTAAACATGGTAAGCGTGACCTAATTGTAGTGACTAATGTCATTATTCTAAGACTAAAATAAACAAACAAATTTCTCTGGGTAATGGCATAAATAGACACAAGGAAGTGAGCAAGTGCCTGGAGACACCCGGCAGGTGCATAAAGGGCCCCGGCCCAGGAGGCCCCGCACCTGAGCACCTGTCCTCTGACCTGCTCCACCCTCAACCCACCAGAACCATGGGCTGCTGTGGCTGTTCCGGGGGCTGTGGCTCCGGCTGTGGGGGCTGCTTCCTTCCTTCCTTCCTCTCTCCCTCTTTCTTTCTTTCTTTCTCTCAATAAAGTCTTTCTTTGGTTCGGGAGAACTTCTCTCCATGATTTTTTTCTCCCCCGGAGTATTTTCACTCCTTTTTCTTTTATATTTTCATTCCTTAGCCCTTCCCTGCTATGTGCCCGTCTGCTGCTGCAAGCCCGTGTGCTGCTGTGTGCCAGCCTGTTCCTGCTCCAGCTGTGGCTCATGTGGGGGCTCCAAGGGGAGCTTTGGCTCATGTGGGGGCTCCAAAGAGGGATGTGGCTCATGTGGGGGCTGTGGTTCCTGTGGTTCCTGTGGCTGCTCCCAGTCCAGCTGCTGCGTCCCCGTCTGCTGCCAGTGCAAGAGCTGAGCTCTGACCAGAGACCCCCGTAGATGGGAGGTGTGAACCAGTGTGTTCAAGTGTCCCCCACCTCCTTCTACCAGTTGGTCCCCATATTGTGTATAAAACCAAATGCCACAGCATCTCTAAATAAAGTCTTTCTCTAAACCCAGAGACCTGTCTTCTCGCTGCTATTTTATCCAAGCTAACACGCAGAGATACCCTCCAGGGTCCCAGGCGTGTCCAACCAGTCTCCCCTCACGTGTACTCATGGGCCGCAGGGGCCATGTCCGGGAGCAGGGTGGGCCACATGTGGAGGTTCCTCTCCAAAAATGAGCAGGGAAGGGCTAAGGAATGAAAATATAAAAGAAAAAGGAGTGATATGACCAGAATCCCACCTTGTAAACGATGGGAATTTGAAACCAGGGCAGCGGTCTCGGGAGCAAGCCCCGAGCGGGGCTTCTGAGAGTCCGGGGGTCAGCATGCAGCGCACATGTCCCGCAACCCCGAGGCAGAAGCGTGAGAAACCGAGTCACAAAAGCGGTAGCTAAATTACTGTTTGTAAACTCGGGGTTAAAGAGGCACTCACAGGCCAAAGTATGAAATAATTAAAAGTAATGTTGATAAAAGCAGCACACTTCAGAATGATCGGAATGCAGCACACGGAGCCCGTCCTCGCTGGGGAATGCAGCACACGGAGCCCGTCCTCGCTGGGGAATGTTCGATGTTAAGTAAATAAACGTGGCATCGGATGAATTCATCACGAGTCAGGAGACGGGGGCTGCCTGCTCGGTCCCTTTGCCGGTTCCTAATTAGCTCGTTCGTGCCGCTCCTATCAGAAGTTTACATGTGCACATGCACACGCTTTCTGGACACAATCCCGTATCAGCCCCACGATTTGCAAATGCTGCCTCCCAACCCGCGGCTTATCTTTTTCTTTTCTGAGTGGCGTCTTTGTAACCATAACAGAATTTTAACTTGTCCGTGTTTTCTGTTACAGATGACACTTTGGTGTTGTATCTGCGGAATTGCGCCCGGACCAAGGCTGCGAACGGCTTCCCCCGCGTCCGGCTTCCCCCGCGTCCGGCTTCCCCCGCGTCTCCTCCCGGCAGTCTTGCTCTCAGCCCTCACAGTTAGACCCGCCTGGCATTCACCTCCGTGGCCCGCCCGAGGGAGGGCGCCCAGCTCTCTCCTTTGTGCAGGGCAGTGGTGAAAAGGCAATTTTTCCCCCATCGAATTGCCTTTGCGCTTGTGGTGAGCGCTCACGGGCAGTAAACGTGAGGGTAATTTCTGGATTCCCGGTCCCGCCGCCCTCCTCCGGTGCGTCTACCAGCCGCCAGCACGGCCTCGCCTCAGTGGCCATGACCACAGAGCCAGTTCCGAGACTGGGAAGAAAACGTCCCGCTCTCTTTGTTCTTCAGAATTATTTGTTTCCACGGGGTCTTCTGTTTCCCTATCAACATGAGGGGCGGTTTGGGAACCTTCGCACATAGGCCTGCTGGGACTGCGACAGGGCTTTGAACTTACCAGTCATTTCTGGGGTGAACTCCTGTTGCCCAGGAGCACGGCGTGCACCCCAAGTGCTGAGCCGTCCTCGTGCCGCCGACCTCGCCAGGGAAGCCCGCACGTGGCCTGGCACTGACGATGCTGCTGGAATCCCTAAGTATTTTCCTCTTTGTATTGCCATCACAAACGGAACTGGTTTCTTAATTTCATGTCCAGAGTGTTTGTCGCTAATGCAACGACATTCGGTGGCCGTCGGTCTGGGGACGTGGGCGCCCGCCGCCTCGCCGGCCTGGCGGGTCACCTGGGACAGGTGTGCACACGTGTGTCCGGCTGGGGCTCTCCGCACTTCAGGAATCTGTGGTTTGTTGTCTTTCGTGACTTGGGGGCCACTGTCCTTCCAGGCACTTTTTTCTTGCACGTTTTTTTTTTCTCTTTTCTTCGTAAAACCATGATCGCACGTCTGCGGGGGCTCATGCGGTTCCCCTTTGTGCTGCATTTTGCACCGCCCTCTGCCGCAGGGCTCCGGTGCACAGGCTCTCGCCCTCGTCCTGCTCGAGCCACTGGGGATTCCTGCATTGTTTCCACGTGACCGTTTTCTGTGTGTTTTCATTTACCTGCTGGAATTCCTCCCCTGTGAGCGCATGTGTCCTGCTTCCCCCACCCCGGGTCCTGCCGCGGGCCGGTCCATTGCTGTCACGTCCTGGTGGGAGAGCCTCACCATGTGCACATGGCCCATGCGGCTGCCTGACAACAGGCTCCCGCCCTCCGCGCATCTTTGGACCCGCCTCACCGTCACTTCATAAGCCGCCAACGGCCCACGATGCACGGCAGAGACCAAGGCGCCCGCAGCCCAGAGCAAGGGTGTGGCCTGCGGTGGGGCCTCGGGGTGGGGGGCCGCGTCTGGCTGCATCTCTGGCAGTGGTCACGGCCTTGGGCTTCGCGTGGGGCCTAGGCACCAGCCGGGGCTCCTCAGTGTCCGCCACCCCCATCAGTGAGCCCGCCACGCCCAGGCCACGGAGTGGGGTGGCCTCCACGTCCTTGCTGGTCATTCACTCATTTATGCAACGGATTTATTGAGCATCTATTACGTTCTGGCCCCGAGCCAAATACGAGTTATTTCAGGAAGATAGACAGAAAACAGCCTGCTTGGGTAATCCCAAAACGTCCCGAACCACTGATCTGTGAGTGCCTCGACCCTCAGCTGCAGAGGCTTGTTAGTTCGACAAAGTTCCACGTCCAAACACTCCGAGCTCAATGTTCGGGTTTTAGAAGCAAGCGGGAAGCTGGACTGGTTGTCAGTATCTTTGTCTTCTGAGAGATGTCCACCAGAGGTGGCCACTGGCCCTCAGATGAGCGGGAAACGTCTGAAAAAAGCAGCTTCTATTATTTTATTTGCCGCCGCAGCGCGGTGACAGGACGGAGGGTGACCGGGCGCCGAGCGTCCACGGGCAGGGCCGCCACGGCGAGCGAACACCCCTGCAGCACTCGGCACCACGAACCAGCAGACTTTTGTGTGCCGCATATAGAAAACGTGTGGCGTTCCCCATTCATAAGCTATAGGGAATTCCCAAGAGAAAAACTAAAATAGATGAAAAAATTAATTAAAAAAAAGTCTTAGGAGTCGACTCTCCCCAAACTTAAATAAAGGGTGAGAAATCCTCTGTTTTAGGCTTGGAAAGACTTTGCACTTGAGTTCTGCAAGTGTGAATCTGCAAATTTCATTCCATCCCACTGAAAGGATGTTTCCATGTGACCAAGTTTCCCTCAGAGTCTCAGCGAAGAGCATGTCCGCGGAGAAGCCTGGGCCGTTCTGAAAGCAACATGAAAAGAAAGAATAACAAGAATAATTTTCCGAACAGACACGAGCGTGAAGGATGGCGGCCCACGGTCAGGCAGCGAGCGCGCCGACTCAGGGTCAGAGGCAAGCGCGGTGGCGCGGAACCAGGGGAGGGACGGACGGACGGAACGACAGACCAGGTTGCGCTCCAGTTGGCAGGACAGTCCCTGGCCATGACAGCAAGGCCACCGCCGTGATCGCTAACTCATCGGGACTGAGATGTCTGGGTCCTGACCGACACACGGCAGGAAGCTGCAGGCAGCCAGAACCGACACAGGCACACGAAACGACATTTCCTGCAGGACGTGGGAGGGGACGGCAGGACAAGCACGGATCCCAGGGTCTGCGGGCGCGGCTCTTCCTCCGTGAACATCTCTCGGCCGCGGCCCCCGCAGACCAGAAGAAAACATTTCTAGCAAATGGAACAATGAAAATATTAATATCCCAATTGCCACGTCGGCTACGGAAATCCCTGGATCAGAGACTGGCGCTGCACAGGAAAACGTGCTGAGCAGGGAGGAGCGGGTATCTGGGGACAGGCGGGCGACACCGTGTGCCTCATCACGCTGGTGAGCGTGGGAAATGGTTGTCAGGATTGTTCCTACCTTGATCCATGCAGAATTAACCCAGTTCCTATCAAAGCACAGGGAAAATCTTTTTGTGGAAAGAGAAAAACCGATTGTAAAATTCATAGAGGACAAAAAAGCTAGGTTGACTCAACTTTTTTTTTAAGAAGAATCAGGTGGAAGGAACGAGCGGTGTGCTGA
>PISX010038691.1:0-10005 GCA_004024625.1 Mellivora capensis
CATATAGCTGTCCAATTTTCCCAGCACCATTTATTGAAGAGACTGTCTTTTTTCCACTGTATATTTTTTCCTGCTTTGTCAAAGATTATTTGACCATAGAGTTGAGGGTCCATATCTGGGCTCTCTACTCTGTTCCACTGGTCTATGTGTCTGTTTTTATGCCAGTACCATGCTGTCTTGGTGATCACAGCTTTGTAGTGAAGCTTGAAATCAGGTAATATGACGCCCCCAGTTTTGTTTTTCTTTTTCAACATTTCCTTAGCAATTCTGGGTCTCTTCTGATTCCATACAAATTTTAGGATTATTTGCTCCAGCTGTTTGAAAAATACTGGTGGAATTTTGATCAGAATGGCATTAAAAGTATAGATTGCTCTAGGTAGTATAGACATTTTAACAATGCTTATTCTTCCGATCCAAGAGCGTGGAATGGTCTTCCATCTCTTTGTGTCTTCTTCAATATCTTTCATGAGTGTTCTGTAGTTCCTCGGGTACAGATCCTTTACCTCTTTGGTTAGGTTTCTTCCCAGGTATCTTATGGTTCTTGGTCCTATAGTAAATGGAATCAATTCTCTAATTTCCCTTTCTGTATTTTCATTATTAGTGTATAAGAAAGCAACTGATTTCTGTATATTGACTTTGTATCCTGCCACATTACTGAATTGCTGTATGAGTTCTAGTAGTTTGAGGGTGGAGTGTTTTGGGTTTTCCATATAAAGTATCATGTAGGACATTAGTTTTAATTTAAATCAACTTGGTTACTTTCCCCTCTATTTCTAGTTGGAAGTTTTTTTGTTTTTTTAATCATTAATGGTATTGAATTTTTCAAATAATTCTTCTGTATCAATACAATTTTTCATGTCTAACATGTGATGGATTATAATAATTAATTTTAAAATATTGATACAGCCTTATATACCTGGAATCCATTCCACTTATTCATGGTGTATGGTTGTTTTCATACAGGGTTGAATTTTATTTAGTAATGGCTTGTTTGTAGGTTTTATATCTGTTTTCATGAAACATCTTGGTTTATACTTTTTCTATTTTTTTTTTCATGTTGTCATCCAGTTTTATTATTGGAGCAATACTGACCTCACAGAAAGACTTAGGAAGGGTTTGTTAGCTATTTTTGGGGTAGGCTGTAGAGAACTAGTATCATCATTATTGGAATGTTTGTCAGAATTCACTATTGAAACCACCTGCAACAGGTAATTTCATTTAGGAAGGTTGTTAATCACTGAATTGGTAGTTTTAATAGAGATCTATTCAGATTATACATCCTCTTGTGAAAGTTTCTTTAGATGATGACTTTGAGGGAATGTTCTATTTCATCAAGTTATCAAATTTGTGGGCATAGAGTTAATAATATTCACTTACTAATGTTGCAATGTTCATGGGATCAGTAGTGATGGGCACTTTCCAACTTCTGATATTTGTAATTTGTGTCTTCTCTTGTAATTTTTTTCTTTGGTTACCTGACTAGAGGCTTATAAATTTTACTGTTAAAAAAAAACTGAAAAAGTAGTGGTCCATAGTTTGTTTTGATGAAGTTAAAAGTGTTAACCTGGTAAAGCAGGAAGTAGAAAATACACCTAGTGAAGTTGCTTCAGGAGAACAAGTTTGAGACAGAATGTTAATGCTGCAAGTGATATGTTACTAATTTCATCTTACTAATGATGAAAAGAAGTTGAATTCAAAAAGGAGTCTAATTGTTGGCAATCAGGGACTCACTGAAAGAAATAAAACAGATATTCTAGAACAATCAGCATGGAAATTAGGGACTGATTCTTTATAAAATCATAACAGGTTAGTTTGAGAAGGGCAGTGAATAACATTTTGCTACTTACAGTGCTATCTTGGGCAAAGAGAACATAAAAAGAAGCATGTTTATAAAATTCATTTCTAATATACATGTATTAAATTAGTTCTTAGGAAATATTTTCATATGGACATCCCATTTCATATTTCCTATAAACTGGTCAAATTAACAGAACCTAGAAAAATTGAACCAGCTATCTGAGCTACAACCATCTGGCCAACTTCACATAACAAGGGTTAAAAATAAAAAATGTGATTTTTGTAATTCATGGAGAATTTGGTTGATTTCTGTAGCAGAAAAGAAGTTGTGTAGTATAGGATGAGGGCCAAAGAACCATTAAGACTATTTGTCTACAGAAATTCTAACCTTCTAAATATTTTATGTATACTGTGCATTTTTGTTTATTAAAAAATGCTATCACACTGGGCACATCTGATCTTCATAATGTTGTGAGTTAGACCAAATCAAATTTGTAGACTCAAAATCTTAGAGTCTAGAAAACTTATAAAGGTAATTTTCTAGCTCCTAGGAAAGTTGAAGAAAGACCTAGGTCTTTTGATAATACAGCTAGTATTTTAATTACACTAACTTTTCTTTAAATGTATTATGCATTAAATATGTAATTTTACCTGGTTTATACTTAGTCGCTTAAATTGCAGTACAAGAAATGAAAACATTCTTCAAAGAAATACTGTTATTAACTTCTTAATTGCTTTGGGAAGACCATAAATCATTCAGAAACCAGACTATGGTCATGAAAAGCACATAGATCACCCCGATTTTTAGAAAATATCACTGCATCTGGCTTCCTGATCTGTGTCATAAATGACATTTAAGATACAAAGGAAAAACTAGCTTTTCCTTCTGCTCTGCACCACACATTCTGACACTTGATTTTATTTCATTTGTCTTCACCTCCTTATATAGATTATATAGATGTCCTTATATAGATTAAAATATTTTAGAGGACAAAAACTCTTTTTTTCTTTTAACACATTCACCATGACTGTAAGAACAAATGGTAGATGTGTAAAATTTTTTAATTCATTAAGGGACCAAATAAATGTAACTTTCACTTTTCTTACCAAAATTTGTGTTTAATTTTGTTAAAATGGTACTAGTATATGCAGAGCCTAAACTTAAATTGTATTTATTTCTATGCATGAGAATTTTGTCTCTGATCAAGGAGAAGTAAATGAATAGCCCTTCTTGGGTTCTATATTGACTTTTTTTGGAGATTACTTATTGCTATAATATGTATGTATCCATCAGACAAAAACAAAAACACAGTTCTGACCTGAGAGTTCTTACATTATAGAATGATTTTAGTAAAAAGTAGGTGTGTGAAAAGTTGGTATTATTAATAAAAACTTTTAAAGGAAATTGATAAAATTCATTAATTCTCCAGAAAAGAAATACTTTCACTCTCCTTTATCATCATGAAATTTAATTTCCTGGTTATCCAAAAAGTTCAAACCTGTCAGTGAAAATATGTCTTCAGCCTAATGAATGTCAAATATTGGAAATGTACAGTCTATGCTTTGAATACCAATATTTCTGGTTAAGAATGAAACTCGACCATTCTTTTACACCATACACAAAGATAAACTCAAAGTGGATAAAAGACCTCACATGAGGCAGGAATCCATCAGAATCCTAGAGGAGAACATAGTCTTTGACATCAGCCACAGCAACTTCTTTCAAGATATGTCTCCAAAGGCAAAGGGACAAAAGCGAAAATGAATTTTTGGAACTTCATCAAGATCAAAAGCTTCTGCACAGCAAAGGAAACAGTCAAAAAAACACGGAGGCAACCCACGGAATGGGAAAAGATATTCGCAAATGACAATACAGCCAAAGGGCTGATATCAAGGATCTATAAAGAACTCCTCAAACTCAACACACACAAAACAGATAATCATGTCAAAAAATGGGCAGAAGATACAAACAGACACTTCTCCAGTGAAGACATACAAATGGCTATCAGACACATGAAAAAATGTTCATCATCACTAACCATCAGGGAGATTCAAATCAAAACCACATTGAGATACCATCTTACACCAGTTAGAATGGTCAAATATAACAAGACAGTAAACAACGTGTGTTGGAGAGTATGTGGACAAAGGGCAATCCCTTACACTGTTGGTGGGAATGCAAGTTGGTGCAGCCACTTTGGAAATGAGTGTGGAGATTCCTTAAGAAATTAAAAATAGAGCTTCCCTATGACCCTGCAATTGCGCTACTGGGTATTTACCCCAAAGATACAGATGTGGTGAAAAGAAGGGCCATCTGTACCCCAGTGTTCATAGCAGCAATGGCCACGGTCGCCAAACTGTGGAAAGAACCAAGATGCCCTTCAACGGATGAATGGATGAGGAAGATGTGGTCCATATACACTATGGAGTATTATGCCTCCATCAGAAAGGATGAATACCCAACTTTTGTATCGACATGGATGGGACTGGAAGAGATTATACTGAGTGAAATAAGTCGAGCAGAGAAAGTCAATTATCATATGGTTTTGCTTATTTGTGGAGCATAAGAAATAACACAGAGGACATGGGGAGATGGAGAGGAGAAGGGAGTTGGGGGAAATTGGAGGGGGAGATGAACCATGAGAGACTATTGACTCTGAAAAACAATCTGAGGGTTTTGGAGGGGCGGTGGGTGGGAAGTTTGGTGAGCCTGGTGGTGGGTATTATAGAGGGCATATATTGCATGGAATACTGGGTGTGATACATAAACAATGAATACTGGAACACTGAAAAGAATTTAAAAAATAAATAAAATATTTTTAAAAATAAATAAAAATAAAAATATTTTATGTATGTAAAAAAAGAATAACAAAAGGAAGACTTGGTAGAACGTAAGAGGCAATGTATTAGCTTTTAGTTTCAAAAAATATGGATTCATACTTGAAACTTTTATGTAAGTCTTCAGTGCTGTGCCATTGCTACTTAAATCCATTTACTAGTTACTATACTGTTGCTCCCTTCTAAGAGGAGGTAATTTGTCCCTATTCCCTATAATCCAAAATGTAATAGTTTACCTAGTGATTGTTGAGTAACCCTTGAGGGTTTACTCCATGCAATCTCAAAATGATCATGCTTTCAACAGCAGATGGACACATCTATATAGATACTCAAGTCATTTTTTTCCCAAATTTTTCCAGAATGCATAATGGATTTATGTGTATATAAATAGTTGTCCTGTGAAATGTTAACCTTGTGTTTTAACTACTAAAATATTCCATAGTGCTGAAAAATTTGTTTTTGTTTTGTGTTTTTGTAATTGGCTACTAAAATGTTTTCCAGAGTTGGGGTGTGTGTGTGTGTGTGTGTGTGTGTGTGTGTGTGTTTTAACACTCTCATGTCCAAATCCTCCTTGTGTGTTGGCTTTTCTAGTTGGTCCATGTTTTTACCTTTCATCCTACAAGTCTTGTTCTGCTCTCTCTAGGATTTAGGGATGTCTGCTTTATCCTTAAAATCTAATTTAATTAAATTCAAAGCTCCTATATTGAATTAGGAACTGTGTTCAGCTCTGAGGCCAAGTAGGATAACAGTCCCCTATGAGTTTCCCTTGGAAGTGGACAAAAGAATATGAAAGGAGGCATGGAAACAAATAATTATGATAAGTTAGAGATGTAACAGTTAGGAAAATATTTGCTTTATGTGACTAAAGGATGACAGTGCTACTACTCTACATAAGAAAGGTTTCAGGTTTATGTGCTACCAATAACCATCTGATTGTCTTATATAGTCATAATCTATGAATCTATGTAATATCCCTGAACTTAATTTCATTAAGAGTTAAATTTTTTCCTTATTTTCTCCAACTATTATACTTGAAATATATTATTTAACTTCTTAACTGATTCCTAAGACTACAACATACTTTAATGAATGGCTCAAAAACTACTTTTGTGGTCATCTTTGAAGCCAAGACTGTGAAATCACCTCTCTTCAGTGACTCTGAAAGTTCTGAGAAAGCAGTACAGATGAATTAGCAACCCCACATATATACCATAGTTTCCTGATAGTAGAGAGATCACACTGAAAATGGAGATCAGTTGCTACATTTAATTTTGGAATTTTAATATATATTTTATATAAAAACATATTTATGTGTGTGTGTGTGTGTGTGTGTGTGTGTGTGTGTGTGCGTTCATCTATATGTATGGAAAACATGAGAATGAGAGCCTTAGATGATTATTCCTTATATGGTTTATTGTGGTGGTGGTTGTTTGGTCTTCATAATATCTTCTTTTCAAAATACCATTCTGGTTCTTATTTTCTTAGGTATTAAAATATTATTTTGAGGTATATTTGACTTTTGACTATTGACTTACTGAACTAGCTATATGGTCTTGGATACACTGTTTAATTTCCCTGGTAAGGCTGAAACATGTTGTCTTGTTTCCGATCATGGGTAAGGTGGCCTGTATTTCAGCATTAATTATAGTACCAGCCATAGCTTTTTTTTTTTATTCCAATTTTGTTTTTGAGATTTAATTTATGAGATTGAGAAAATTTACCATTATTCTTAATTTACTGAGCAATTTTATCTTGAATGTATGTTGCATCTTCTCAAGTGTATTCGCCACATCTTTTGCAGTTAGCATATAATATTTCTCCTTTAATTTTAATGGAATAAATTAAATATGTAGAAGGTTTTCTTTATCATCTTAACAACTTTGACTGACTCTGGGATTATTTTGTTCAACTAGCTTCTTTAAGATTTTTTTGTTAAGTCATCTCAGTACCCAGTATGGGGTTTGAACTCACATTGAGAGTCACAGGCTCCACCCACTGAGCCAGCTTGGCGTCCCTCCACTGATGTGGAAGTTTATATCCTAGATTGGACTCCTTTTTCCTTTTTCTTTATTGCATTTAATGCTATAAATCTAAGCACTGATTAGCTTATGAGACAACTTTTAATAAGTTGTGTTTTCCTCAATTATTTTTGAGGTCTTTTTTTTTCAGACCCATGATCCATTAGAAATAGATTGTATAATCTTCAAGCATGTGGAGATTTTCTAGATTTATACCACTTAGTGACTTAGAATTGGATTCTACTGTAGTACAAAACAAATTTTGTACAAATTCTCTTCTAACAAAATGTGACCTGTTTTGTGGCTCAGCATATGGTTTTTATAACTATTTCCAGTACATTTGAGAGAAATGTGTATTTTACCAATATTCGGTGTGATGTTATATAATACCAATTAAGTCAAAATGGTACAGCTCTTCCAATCTTCTATATATTTACTGACCTTCTTTGCCTAATTAAAGACTGGAGGAAGGATTTAACGAGGCCAACTGATAATTTATGAAGAGGTTTTTTAGTTTTGTTTTTTTGAGATTGTTTTATTTCCCATATATTTATTCTCCCTGGCATTGCTATCGATTCAGAAGTAGTTTTCTATATGGCATCTTTTCTTTTCAGTGTTAAGAAATTCTTTTAACAGACTTTATTTATCAGGTCTGCTGGAGATAAATTCTTCCGCATTTTGTCTGAAATGTATGTATTCATTCATCTTTATCTGCTATTTACAGTTCTCTTGAAAGCCCCCCAAAATAAATCTTAATGTACAATGTGATTTTTTTAATTGTAGCATTTCCATTCAGTGCTTTTGAAAATTTCCTACTCTTTATTGAAAAGCATTATTTATTCCTTCATGATGCTTACTTCTCTAAATTATTTAACACGTTAATCGTGATTCCCTTAATCCATTTCTGATAACTCCAACATCTGGCCATTTCTGGGTCTGATAGCATTATTATGATAGTAATATGTTTTGTCTTTTCCAGAATTTCTATTTCCCCTTTATGCTGTCCTTATTGACTGAAGTAATGTGAGCTTTCCTTAGCATGGACTATTTATTCCATACATACTTTTTGGTATCTAATCGGTTCCTTTTCTTCAAGACAATTTTTCCTTTAGATGTCACTCAACTTATGTTCTTATTTTAACGTTGACTTTCAAGGTCTCCTTAGTGCACATACCAAGTTACAATTTCCATTTTGCTGGAACTCTAGGTGGACTTCACTATTATGGGTAGAGTCTTCCTTTATTTTGCTTTTCACTTATATTTCTCTTATTAACATGTTCAGACAACATCCTTAAAAAGAAACAAAGATAGGCAAAGAGGCAGGCAGGCAGGAAGATACACAGAGTGTGGAAGACACAGGAGGAGAGAAAACATAGGAGGTAAAAACATAGGAGGTCTGGTGGTCTAAGTAGACAGAGAATTTTACGTTCAAATTGTATTCTACAATCAAAATGTTGAAGATACACCAAAATTTCATTTGTATATTCCACTCTGATGAAAATCTGATGCAGTTCTCCTGTACTTTCTCTCTAGAAACTTAATGCTCTGCCTTTCAAAGTTATGTATAATGGGGAAGATTTATTTAGTTATATATTCCACCTATTCTCAAGGGCACTGAGCAGTCCCTTTTGCTGTGAAATATGTGGGGTGTTTTTTCCCTTCAGCTTCTATCAATAGCTTCTCTTCCTGCTGTAGGTATTTCTCCTTCTCCATTTTCCCCCCTCTTCTCCACAGCTCAAATTCACGCCATTCATATATGGACACTATTGGAATGCTGCATTAGGCAACTGTTCTTGCAAAATCAATCTCTCTTAGTCTTTTTTAAAAAAAGAATAAATGTGAATTTATTGAATAAATTGTGAATATTGAATAAAATGTCCTTTTTTGTATTTTTTAATGTTTTAAAATTTTTAATTTATATACTGAGTATGCAATTTTAAAACTCTCTTCCCCACGCCATCCTACTTTTTTTGTAGTTCATTTTGTATACTATACTGGTGTTATGTAACCAATACATTCTTTTTTTTAAAATATTCTTTTTATTTCTTTTCAACGTAACAGAATTCATAGTTTTACCCCACACCCAGTGCTCCATGCAATGCGTGCCCTCCATAATACCCACCACCAGGCTCCCCCCACCCCCCACCCCCCGCCCCTTCAAAACCCTCAGGTTATTTTTCAGAGTCCATAGTCTCTCATGGTTCATCTCCCCCCAATTTCCCTCAACTCCCTTCTCTCCATCTCCCCCTGTCCTCCATGTTATTTGTTATGCTCTGCAAATAAGTGAAACCATATGATAATTGACTCTCTCTGCTTGACTTATTTCACTCAGCATAATCTCTTCCCGTCCCGTCCATGTTGCTACAAAAGTCGGGTATTCATCCTTTCTGATGGAGGCATAATACTCCATAGTGTATATGGACCACATTTTCTTTATCCATTCGTCTGTTGAAGGGCATCTTGGTTCTTTCCACAGTTTGGTGACTGTGGCCATTGCTGCTATAAACATTGGGGTACAGATGGCCCTTCTTTTCACCACATCTGTATCTTTGGGGTAAATACCCAGTAGCGCAATTGCAGGGTCCTAGGGAAGCTCTATTTTTAACTTCTTGAGGAACCTCCACACTGTTCTCCAGAGTGGCTGCACCAACTTGCATTCCCACCAACAGTGTAAGAGGGTTCCCCTTTCTCCACATCCTCTCCAACACACGTTGTTTCCTGTCTTGCTGATTTTGGCAATTCTAACTGGTGTGAGGTGGTATCTCAATGTGGTTTTAATATGTATCTCCCTGATGGCTAGTGATGATGAACATTTTTTCATGTGTCTGATAGCCATTTGTATGTCTTCATTGGAGAAGTGTATGTTCATATCTTCTCCCCATTTTTTATATGATTATCTGTTTTGCATGTGTTGAGTTTGAGAAGTTCTTTATAGATCCTGGATATCAACCTTTTGTCTGTACTGTCATTTGCAAATATCTTCTCCCATTCCGTGGGTTGCCTCTTTGTTTTGTTGACTGTCTCCTTTGCCCTGCAGAAGCTTTTGATCTTGATGAAGTCCCAAAAGTTCATTTTTGCTTTTGTTTCCTTTGCCTTTGGAGACATATCTTGAAAGAAGTTGCTGTGGCTGATATCAAAGAGGTTACTGCCTACGTTCTCCTCTAGGATTCTGATGGATTCCTGTCTCACATTGAGGTCTTTTATCCATTTCGAGTTTATCTTTGTGTATGGTGTAAGAGAATGGTCGAGTTTCATTCTTCTACATATAGCTGTCCAATTTTCCCAGCACCATTTATTGAAGAGACTGTCTTTTTTCCACTGTATATTTTTTCCTGCTTTGTCGAAGATTATT